>SKCR01040483.1:0-34998 GCA_019454045.1 Zanthoxylum bungeanum | reverse complement strand
ATCAGCAAGTTGTAGTGAGACTGAAGTGGGCATTATTTCTCCAATCTGCAGTTTCCTGAAAATAGAAAAAGGCATCAAGTTAACACTAGCACCTAAATCACACAGAGCCTTACCGAAGTCATGTTCTCCTATGGTGCAAGGAACAGTGAAACTGCCAGGATCTTTCAACTTTGGAGGAAGTTTTCTCTGAATGATGGCGCTGCATTCTTCTGATAATACTACTGTCTCATAATCTCCCAATCTCCGCTTTCGTGAAAGAATGTCTTTCATAAATTTGGCATTGCTGGGCATTTGTTCCAACGCTTCTGCAAATGGAATGTTGATATGCAGCTTTTTGAACACCTCCAAGAATCGAGCAAATTGCTTGTCCAGTTTATTCTTCTGAAGACGCTGAGGAAAAGGTGAAGGTGGAGTGATCTGTTCTTTTTCCTTTGCTTCTTTTTCCTCCATCTGTTGCTTTGTTTCTTTTGGAACTTTCTCAGCAGTTGTTTTGGCTCCAACATCTTTGTTGATTTCAGTACCGCTTTTTAACATGATGGCATGACACTGCTCCTTCCCTATGTTCCTCGGATTTGGTTCAGTGTTGCTAGGAAGATTACCTGGCGGTCTGTAACTCTGAGCATTGGCCAGTTGTCCAATTTGATTCTCCAGTGCTTTAATAGAAGCAGATTGACTTTGAATTAATGCTGTTTGAGATTGAAACATAGCATCATATCTTGCTGCTTGAGAGTCATGTTTTGCTTCTATCTTTTTCAATTGGGTCAACACTTCTGTTATTCCTGATTCATTTTCCTGCTCATGGCCTTTGTTCTGTTGTTGGAATCCGGATGGTGGGTTGTTCATATGCCCTGAATTGTTGCTCAATGCGAGATTGGGATGATTTCTCCACCCTGGGTTGTAGGTGTTGGAATATGGATTGTTCCCCTGTCTGTTGAAATTGTTGACATAATTCACCATTTCTCTATGTTGGTTGAAAGATTCTGACTCAAGTGCTCCTCCAAATGGTGAACTTGTGGATCCACCATTAACTTTCATGTTAAGAGTTTCCAGATTTTTGCAAATCACATCCAGCTTGGAATTCAGTGCTGTGTTGGCTCCAACTTCATAAATTCCTGCAATTCTTTGGATCATGCTCTTTTCTGTTGGCCACAAGGAGTTGTTGTTGGCCATTTCTTCAATTAAGTCCCGGGCCTGATCTTCTCCTTTTGCCATCAAAGCTCCTCCAGCTGCAGCATCAATTGTGGTTCTCATTATTCCAGAAAGTCCATTGTAGAAGTTTTGGACTTGTAGCCATTTTGCGATCTCATGATGAGGACATTTCCGGAGTAAATCCTTGAATCTTTCCCAAGCTTCGCAAAGGGATTTTGAATCTTGCTGCACGAAGGATGTGATGTCATTCCTCAACTTTGCAGTTCTAGCTGGTGGAAAGTACTTTGCAAGGAATTTGGTGGCTAGAGTGTTCCAAGTTGTGATGGAACCTGCTGGTAACGAATGTAGTCAAGCTTTAGCTTTGTCTTTCAGGGAATATGGAAAAACCCGCAGTCTCATTACTTCTTCAGCTGCTCGGTTGTAATTGAAAGTACCGCAAACTTCCAGGAAGTTGCTGATGTGGGAATTATGACCTTCAGTTGTATTTCCCCCAAACTGTACTAACTGCTGAATCATCTGAATGCATGTTTTGATGTCACACGCATTTGCTGGTAAAGGAGGAAGTATAATACAGGAAATGAAGCCGTCAACCACCGAAATGGTTCTGTCTCGAATGGGAATCGGTCGTGCAACATTCAAAGGTTCAGGTTCCATGTTGACTAAAGCTTTTTGGCCTTTTCGCCTTTCCCTTCTAGACTGTCTGATGGTTCTTTCAATTTCTGGGTCAAGCGGTCAGAGTTCAAAGCTTCTGGTTCGTCTCATTTAGTTTCTGAGAACCTGAAACAGAAGAAAACAACAATAATAAGAAATTAGATACAAATAACGTATCTAACCCCTAAACTAATAGTAAAAGATAAATAAGTCCCCGGCAACGGCGCCAAAAACTTGACCGGTGCGTAATCACACGCGTATAACGCAAGCGCACGTATCGTTCAAGTAGTATAAAAAGTATCGATCCCACGAGGACTTAAAACCTTTGCTATTAATTTTTTATGAGGTCAAATGTTTACAAGTATCTAATAGATTGATTGTTTGATTGGGTGGTGACTTTAAAACTTAAAACAAGTAAATAAAATTTCTTGAAAGTAGATTGAAGAAAATTCAAATTTATAAAACTATCCAGGGTTGTGAATCCTTCCAATATCTATTAAAGATGAAGTGGATATCTTACAGTTGGGTAATATATTAATTTATTAACCTGGAACACTAAATTATGTAAAAGCCTCTTTCGATGGCCAATTACAAATATCTAGTATAACCCAATTGAACCATATGTCTATGTCAACCAAATTACCTAGATTTATTAAGATTAAGTTCCAATTATGGCTACCCTCGCCCAACAGATATATTCTTATCCTGTAAGGAAATCTATTAAATGGTTATCTATCCTCAAGGAAGATCGTGGGCTATTGAGTCTAAGGTCTTTAACCTAAAATCCCTTTTCCAAGTTCATTTTAACTTACCTAATCAATTTTATTAATGGCCAGTTAATAAAAAACATTAAGATTAAGACTCAATAAATAAACCTTTATATTACCCAAGCTATAATCTAACCCCTTATAAACCAGTGATATTGGATTTCATCACAACCCCAGATAACTGGCTTAGTTACGACACATATTTACGGGTAGTAAAAATTTAAATAAAATAAAAACATAAAGTAAAATACTGAAAATTAAATATTGAAAAGTAAATTGCTGAAAAGTAAAAAAAGTAAAAAGTAAAAAGTAAAAAAAATAAAAGTAAATTACTGAAAGTAAATTGCTGAAGAGTAAATTGTTGAAAAGTAAATTACTGAAATTAAATAAAGTAAAAGTACAATAAAAGAAAATATTGGGGTTAGAGGATCAACTTTTATTACTACTATTTTAGATATCTCCCTTAATATAATATATTAACTTTACGTGATAATTACCAACCAGCCATAAAGGCGGTATCCTGATTAAGTCAAATTAATAATTAATTACCAACCGACCAACCAGGCGGTATCCATACTTAGTCAGGTTAAAACCAATTTATAATTAATTACCAACCGGCCAATATAGCGGTATCCTCATTAAGTCAAGTTTTAAATAGTTTATATATTATAATTAAGAGAGATTAATCTAAATAGCAATAATAAAAGCTTTACCTTTCACCCCAGCAAATGGGAAATACCTCCTCATTGCTTGAAAAATAAAAACAGCAAAAGTAAAGAAAGGAAAGGATTGTGCGTAAAAGTAAATTGCGGAAAGTAAAAACTGAAAAATAAAGAAAAGAAAGTGCGAAAGCGGAAATTAATTATTGAAAGCTGTAAATAAACAAACAAGATACAATCTTCTTATTTATTCTTTAGGAATTTCAAAGAAGAAAGTCTGAATTTACAAATGAAATGGCTTGGTATTTATAGGCAAAATTTTGCCTCCATCAAATCATCCATCAAATTCTTCACCAAATCCATTATTAATTTCTCCACTAATTACTCCACAAAATCCATTATTAATTGCTCCAATAATTGATTATCATGTTTGGTGATGATTTGATGATTTGATGATTTATTTATTAATTTATTTTTTTGCTTTGAAAATGATTGAAAATGACTTTAATAATTACTCACAACACACTTCTGTATGGTTCATCAATTTCGGTCATGATAACTTCCGAATAGGAAAATATTTTTTCTTTCAAAGTTGTAGATCTTTGAGTCTTCTTTAATCTGGCACTTGAATCAGCTCAATACTATATCGGAGTAAGAAGTTATGTCCAAAATACGACAGATGTGCAAAATTGGAATTTCCAAAACTGCACTTTGTCAAAAACGCCCTTTCAAGTTTCCAATCTCCAAAATTAAAATATCAAGTTCAATAATTGCCCTATTTGACCCATATTTCATCCTAAATGATTTCATTGAGACTCGATATTATTTTATGTGCAAAATAAACTAAAACACATCAAAACGTTCATCAAACCCGGGAAACTAAACAAAATATTAAGTTAAAGGGGCGGTAGATATTGATATATTTTCCGCTTATCAGTGCGCTTGCGTTATACCTGTGTGTTTACGCCGGTCAAGTTTTTGGCGCCGTTTCCGGGGACTTATTTATCTTTCACTATTAGTTTAGAGGTTAGATACCTTTACTTGTATCTAATTTCTTTTTACTTA
Source organism: Zanthoxylum bungeanum (assembly GCA_019454045.1). Classification (NCBI taxonomy): domain Eukaryota; kingdom Viridiplantae; phylum Streptophyta; class Magnoliopsida; order Sapindales; family Rutaceae; genus Zanthoxylum; species Zanthoxylum bungeanum. Next base: position 30,707 of record SKCR01040483.1, on the reverse strand, counting down.
TTGTTTTTGTTTTCTTGTGTTTCAGGTTCTCAGAAACTTCATGAGACGAACCAGAAGCTTTGAACTCCGACCGCTTGACCCAGAAATTGAAAGAACCATCAGAAAATTGAGAAGGGAAAGGCGAGAATGCCAAGAAGCAATTGTTAACATGGAACTTGAACCTTTGGAGGTTGCACCACCAATTCCCATTCGAGACAGAACCATTCCGGTGGTTGACAGACTCATTTCATGTATTGTACTTCCTCCCTTACCAGCAAATGCGGGTGACATCAAAACATGCATTCAGATGATTCAGCAGTCAGTTCAGTTTGGGGGGAATGCAACTGAAGATCCTAATGCCCACATCAGCAACTTCCTGGAAGTTTGCGGCACTTTCAATTACAATCGAGAAGCTGAAGAAGCAATGAGACTGCGTATTTTCCCATACTCCTTGAAGGACAGAGCTAAAGTTTGGCTACATTCACTACCAGCAGGTCTCATCACAACTTGGAACACTTTAGCCACCAAATTTCTTGCAAAGTACTTTCCACCAGCCAGAACTGGAAAGCTGAGGAATGACATCACTTCTTTTGTACAACAAGACTCAGAAAATCTCTACGAAGCTTGGGAAAGGTACAAAGATTTGCTCCGGAAATGTCCTCACCATGAGATTCCAAAATGGCTTCAAGTCCAAACATTCTATAATGGACTTTCTGGAATAATGAGAACCACAATCGATGCTGCTGCTGGAGGAGCTTTAATGGCAAAAGGAGAAGATCAAGCATGGGACCTAATCGAAGAAACGGCCAACAAAAATTCCCTGTGGCCAATAGAAAGGAGCATGATCCAAAGAATTGCGGGAATTTATGAAAGTGGAGCCAATACAGCAGTCAACGCCAAGCTGGATTAGATATGCAAATTCATGGAGACTCTCAGCACATGATCCACAAGTTCACCATACGGAGGAGCACCAGAACCAAACCAACTTGAAGAAATGGTGAATTATGTCAACAATTTCAACAGACAGGGGAACAATCCATATTCCAACACCTACAACCCAGGGTAAAGGAATCATCCTAATCTCTCATGGAGTAACAACTCAGGGCAAAAGAACTATCCACCACCAGGATTCCAACAACAAAACCAGGAGTTTGAAAAAGAACCAGAAATGAAAGAATGGATTACAGAGATGTTCAAAAAGCAACAAGCAGCATATGATGCTATCTTTTAGAGCCAATCAGCTTCCATTAAAGCACTGGAGAATCAAATTGGACAACTGACCAATGCTCAAAGTTACAGACCGCCAGGAAACCTTCCCAACAATACTGAGCCAAATCCAAGGAATATGGGAAATGAGTAGTGTCATGCCATCATGTTAAAAGCAGTACTGAAATCAACAAAGATGTTGGAGCCAAAACAACTGCTGAGGAAGTTCCAAAAGAAACAAAGCAACAGATGGAGGAAAAAGAAGAAAAAGAAAAAGAACATATCACTCCACCTCCACCTTTTCCTCAGCGTCTTCAGAAAAAAAAAACTGGACAAGCAGTTTGCTCGTTTCCTGGAGGTGTTCAAAAAGCTGCACATCAACATTCCATTTGCAGAAGCCTTGGAACAAATGCCCAGCTATGTAAAATTCATGAAAGACATTCTTTCACGAAAACGGAGATTGGGAGATTACGAGACAGTAGCATTGACAGAAGAATGCAGCGCCATCATTCAGAGGAAGCTTCCCCCAAAGTTGAAAGATCCTGACAGTTTCACCATTCCTTGCATCATAGGAGAACATAACTTTGGTAAGGCTTTATGTGATTTAGGTGAAAGTGTTAACTTGATGCCTTTTTCTATTTTCAGGAAACTACATATTGGAGAAACAATGCCCACTTTAGTCTCTCTACAACTTGCTGTAGAACGCTCGTATTTCTAAGAGTCGTAGTTGAGGATGTGCTGGTCAAGGTTGACAAATTCATTTTCCCAGCAGATTTTATTGTCCTTGATATGGAGGAAGACGCAGACGTGCCAATCATCCTCGGGAGACCATTATTGGCTACAGGTCGAACCATTATTGATGTACAAAAAGGAGAATTAACCATGAGGGTACATGACCAAGAAGTAACTGATGAGTGGTAAATCTATCACTATTTCCCACTCATTTAACCTAATATTTTGTATAGTTTCTAGAGTTTTGTGAATATTTTGATGTGTTTTTTGTTATTTTGTAGATAAATAAAGTTTCAGGACATTCTGGGGGTGATTTGGGCCAAAACAGTGAAAATTGGACGAAAAGGGCATTTTGGTAATTTCTCGCGACACGACGCCAAGACCTTCCGCGTCGCGACGTCTAACGTGCGCCGAACAGTGCTAACAAGCGCCGTGTCCACAAATCAGAATCTGAGAAAAGTTTGACTTTGCTAACGTGTGCCGTGCCACGTGTCACCATCACAGCCGATCTGCTAACATGCGCCGTGCCGCGTGTAATCATCCTACGGTACCGACAGTCACTGTCGCCATGTGTGCCACGTGTCACTCCACGTCATTACCACGTCATCAACCACATCACTAGGTTGACCGAGTCAACATGCCACCTCACCGTCACGTCATCATCAGCCAATCAGGAAGTGCCAAGTGTCGCAATTTTATGGTGCCGATAGTCCATTTGCCACGTGTCGCCATGTCAGCGCCACATCAGCATCAATTATTGGCTCTCTAATCCTTATCTGACATGTGGCGGATAAGAATCTAGCCGACCAATCAGAAGCCGCCACGTGTCATAATAATTGAGTCCCAACCACCTTGCTACGTGTCACCTTATCATCTTATCCAGAATCTGCAACCGACGAACCAGAGCGTTCCACGTCGACATAATTGCGTCGCGATGCAAGTTGGGCGTTGCGACGCGCGACCCCTACTGACCCCTATAAATAGAGCGCGGAATTCCAGTTTCAGTTGTACCACTCTCTCTCATCTCTTTGATGTAAAGAGAGAGTTTCTCTCTCTAATTTCTTTTAATTTTTAGTTTTTAGTTTTTAGTTTTGTAATTAATTTTAATTACGTTTTGTAATAATAGTAATTTACTTTTTTTTTACTTCTTACAGTTTTTACTATTTACCATGAGGAGGTAACTTCCCTAGCTAGGGTGAAAGGTAATTCTTTTACTATTGCTATTTAGATTAATCTCCCTTAAATATAATATATTCACTATTTAAAATATTGACTTAAAAAGGATACTGCCAGATTGGTCGGTTGGTAATTCATTTTAATCTGGTTTAAACCTGACTAATCAAGGATACCGCCAGATTGGTCGGTTGGTAATTAAACTTTCTTACCGCCTATATGGCAGGTTCATGGACAAATCTTTTTACCGCCTTAATGGCTGGTTGAACTTAATTTGACTTAATCAGGATACCGCCTATATGGCTGGTTGGTAATGTTATCACAATTTTATATATTATATTATGGGAGATATCTAAATTAGTAGTAGTAAAAGTAATTCCTTTTATCTTAGCATTTTATTTTATTGTAATTTACTTTTCAGTATTTACTTTACCGCATTTTTACTTTATGTCTTTTATTTTCAAGTTTTTACTAGCCCTAGTTATGTGTTGTAACTAAATCAGTTATCTGGGGTTGTGATGACTTTTAATATCACCGGTTTATAAGGGGTTAGATTATAGTTTGGGTATTATAAAGATTTATTTATTGAGTTTTAATCTTAATGTTTTTTCATTAACTGGCCATTAATAAAATTGATCTGATAAATCTAAAATGAACTAGACATAGAGATTTTAGGTTTCAGCCTTAGACTCAATAGCCCACGATCTTCCTTGAGGATAGATAACCCTTTAATAGATTTCCTTACAGGATAGACATATACCTGTCGGGCGGGGGTAGCCATAATTGGAACTTAAACTTAATGAATCCAGATAATTTGGTTGACATAGACATATGGTTCAATTGGGTTAATCTAGGTATTTGTGTCTGACCATCGACAGAGGCTTACACATAATTTAGGGTTCCAGGTTAATAAATCAATATATTACCCAACTATAAAATTAACCACTTCATCTTTAAAATGATATTTGAAGAAATCACAACCCTAGATAGTTTTTAATATTGAATTTTCTTAAAATCTACTTTCGAATAATTTTATTTACTTGTTTTTAAATTTAGAATCGTCACCATTTCAAATCAATCAAACAACCTGTTAGATACTAGTAATCATTTGACCTCATAAAATTAATAATTTAGATATTAAGTCCTCGTGGGATCGATATTTTTATACTACTTGAACGATACGTGCTCTTGCGTTATACATGTGTGTTTACGCCGGTCAGTAACATTCAATGTTTTCAAGGCCATGAATTTCCCAGATGATGAAAAGAAAGAGGAATGTTTCAGACTTGATATGATACACAGTACCATTCAGAACTCCAATGCAATGCAAAGTTCTACTGACAAACTTAAAACATGTCAATTGCCTGTCGAGCCTGAAGATAAAGCGTCTTTTGCACTGAAAAAGCCAATTCTTGCACTACAAGCAACATAAGAGAAAAAGTTCCACCAGCTCAACGAATTGGAGGAATTTCACAATCAGCCTTTTGAGGAAGCCAAATTGTACAAATAAAAAGCCAAGAAGAGACATGATGAGAAGTTAGTGCGCATACAACTGGAACTAGGGCAGAAGGTACTATAAAACAAATCAAGGGTGAAATTCTTCCCATGGAAGCCAAAATCACGGTGGTCAGGTCTATTTGTGATCACCAAGGTTTTACCAGACAGAGTCGTTGAGATACATGATCCTGACTCCAAAAAAACTTTCAAGGTTAAAAACAAGCGTGTCAAACACTACTGGGGAGAATCATTTGAGCGACAAAAAGAAAGTGTCACACTTTCAGATCCAGCCTAACATTCGAGAATTCACGTCTAGCTGACAACGTTAAACTTAGCGCTCGTAGGGAGGCAACCCATGCAATTTGTGTATATATTGTGATATGATGTGTTTTATTTTTGTGTGTTTAATTTTTACAGATAAAGTCATTTCACAATGGAAGAAGTTCTCGCAAATCTTCAAAAGCAATTTCCTTCTCTCCCTCAAAAATCTCTGATGAAAGTCTACAAAGCTCGCTTGGAACGGATGAGGTTACTGATGATCAAAGGTATTCCTACTGACATTCGTTGGATTATTGAAGCACGGGTCTAATTGGCAGGTGAGTCTTCCGACTCTTTTATTTCACATCTGCCTGGTTTAGGAAGGAGCAGCTATGCTAAAAAGAGAACAGCCAAAAGAATGTGTGTTTGTTACAAATGTGAGGTTGGTGTAGCAGTCCAGACCAATAGCTAAGGGTTGATTCGGGTTAAGATCAACCCAAGAAAGTCTTTTACATAGATACGAAGTTCACTCATTCTTGTGAGAAGTAGAAGAGTATTTTTCTTAAGGGTTGATTCGGTACTTGAACGGTTAGAATGCTCAAGTCTTTCTATTACGAATAGAAAGATTAAAATTCATAACGGTTATGAATAAATCGTTCATTAGAGAATCAATGGTACTTAAGGTAAAATAATTATAGGGGTATAACAGACATTATGACCCGACTCTAATTACGAGATACTCGTGAATGGTTAATCTATATGTAGTGACTATATCGATGGACACCGACTTGGTTCGGCTTAATATATCATCTGAGGCAACGAGAGAGCAACTTCGGTTTTTAGTGGAATAACCCGGAGTAAATAATTCAGAATAATTAATTAATAGCTTAATTAATATTTCGAGATTATTGGAGCTCGGAACCGTAGGTCCATTTGGTCCCCGTGCTAGCTATCTCGATCTACTATAGCGGATTTAGTATAATTGGATAGTCCAATTATATACTCACAAAGGTATAAATATTATTAATATGATTAATAATATTTTATGTCACACTTGAAACTATGTGTTAAAAGTTTAATATATAGTTTTTGTAATTATATGATAATTAAACACTTGTCATTTAATTATATATGATATAATTAAATAAAGGTTAATTGTGTAAATTCCAAATTTTGGGTTTTGAAAACCCTTGGACTTTATTTGGAAGTTACATATCTTTTAATAGGAATTAATCTTTTATTTTTGTAACATCATTTCCATTATAGAAAGTTAATGTTTATGTTACAAAAATTCCTATTTTCTTATGCCATGGCCGATTATTACCAGGAGTAAAAGGGAAGGGTTTTGTGTTTTTTGAAAATTACAAACCCTAAGTATATAAAGAAAAATATGATTTTTCTTTTGGAGATAATTCATTCTTGAACCATAGCACTTTTTCTTCTTCTTACTTATTCTCTCAAGTCTCAAAAGTTGAGAAAAACATAACTAAGAAAAGAAGAAAATTAAAATCAAAACATAAGTGTGACTTTAATCTCTAAATAGTCTAGGGATTGTTTATGTGAGTCTTGCCTACACAAATTTCTGTTGGTAATGAGATGTAGTTCGGAAGATTTTGTGGTGTCGAAAAAATCTTCATCTTCATCTATTTCTTGTTGTTCACGACAATGAGCATTGTTTTTTGCTCATTGCCGCCCATTTACTTGGTGAAACAAACGGAATTCGGTTTGGTTTCGTTTTAATCGAGTTTTTTTTGGGAATATTTTGTGGTGTTTTGGGGGCTGTGTTGGGGTTGTTTTCAAGTGAAAATTAGAACCACACACACACCACTGTCCGCGCACATTTCATGGCTTTGTTTTCGGCAGTGCACTGTGTGCATGTCGGGTACAAAATAGTCCAGTTTTTTGTCCGGCTCTTCGGGGAATGTTCTGGAACTATTTTGGGGCTGGAATTTTGTCTAAAACTGAACCAAAATTTCAGTGTGTGTGGCAGTAGCATTCGATAATTAAGGAGAAAGGCAAGAAAAAAATTTCAAGTCCGATCTGTGTGCCTAAACCGTTTCTTCTGCTGCACAAGGAAAACGTTTCCTACACCTTCATCATCATACACTCTCATACTTAAGCTCTCACACACTACACCTTCATATTTTTAGTAGTGATCTTAGAACACTTGGGTTAGCAAACTCACATATTAAATATTCTTATCTTTTGTGAGTGCCCAAGTGATATTGTAAAATCTTCATATTCAAATACTTGAGGTTGAGAAATCCCTTTGTGAGTGGACATACTTAAAAAGGTTGATTGTAAATGTTTGTCAGTGAGCCTATTGAGAAAACTCATTGTAAATGTTTTAAGAGTGAACCTAGGGATAAAACTTTTGTATAAAGGTTTAGAGTGAAACTAGGGGATAAAACTCTTGGTTGCTGGTGAACCACAGAAAACTCGGTGCAAGTTGTGGATTCAACTTTGTGGAAATCTTCAAGCGCGACTTGGGGGAGTGGACGTAGGCATTATTTGCCGAACCACTATAAATCACCGGTGTCAATTTCTCTAACTCAATCTCTTTATTTTATCGGAAGCTTAATATTATTTCATATTATTTAGCATAGCTTGTGATTGAGAAATTGATTAATAAACTTAAGTGGTAAAATTACAAACTTAGTAGCATAGAATTGGCAAAAAAATTTAATTCTACATATTTAGGCCATTATCCAATTCACCCCTCTCTTAAGTATATAGAGAATTTATTTGTTGTATGTTTGTAGATAATTTTAATTGATATCAGAACGAGATATTCTCAACAAAGATTAGTATTCTCTAATTAAATGATTAATTAGCGAAGTCAAATTTTTTCCCTGCCCAAACGTGGGAACCCAAATGACAGTCTTTCTCTACTACCGCATCAATCAATCAAATCAAAATCAAATCTTTGAAATATTTGTTCGTCTTAGAAACTTGGTTGCATGTTAGAACTTAGAATAGTGCTGAGAGGCGAGAGATTCATTTTATTTTGATTTTAATAAATAGAATTCTGCAATTCGACATTTTACTGTTTATAATTATATATTCCTCTTTAAATTTTTTATTTTTACCACATGTATCTCTGATAAATTTTTATAACATTAAGAAAATACATTATTAAAGGATAAATATAATATTTTAAAACAAAATTAATCAATTTTTATATAAATAAACCTCTATAACGAGTAAAGAATCAAAGCTCTTACATTTCAATTAAGTTAGCATTTAAAGACTTATCTATTCATACCCTTAAAAGACTTCATCAAGAGTACTTTATTAAAGATAAAAGATTTTAATACAAAATTCTGAAAAAAATAAAAGAAAGAAAATAAGGATAAGCCTAAATGATTTGGAAGGCACTGGCATCGTTAACCTTGATCGGTAAACGTAAAGGAAAATCTAAATAAAGAAAAATATCCATCTCCAATCAATCTAACAAAATAATAACAAAACAAATGCAGCAAAATTCTAAGAGAAAAGAAAATAACAAAAACTTTTACGGTAAGCTCAACATTATAGAGATATTGACATACTCAACATATACACACACAGTCATACTCAAATAAGATTCATGTGGACTTTATTGGAACTGTAATGGAAGATAATGATAAAAAAAATTACGTCTTTTAGCTGAATGCGGTTGTAAGATGTAGACTGGATCTGACCGTGTATATGTATATATAAACACATTGTTGATGGTATTTTCAGATCCTATTTAGCTAAGGAATACGCCAGGGGTAGGAGGGTAAATTCCCTTCTTGGTCAAAATCATTAAAAAGCCGACCCGACCACATGAGTGAAGGCCCGATCACTTGATGATAGGTGACCGACCACTTTGGTTCGGATTACCGAGCATTATCAGATCGGTGGCAGCATTCTCAGTTCAAAGGACTATAATGACCGACCTCATGAAGACCGACCAGATAGCGAGGCGTATTCAGGAAGGTAGAGCATCATATTTTCTCGGATAAGGTACAAGTTATCCTACTTTCATGGGGAGAACTGGTGAAATCAGTATCTTAATATGACAAAAGGAGTAAAGATAGTTTGAAGTTAGGAAACCTTGTGGAAGAAGGAGATTGACTCAACTGGGAATCCTTGTAAAAGAAGGAATTTGATTTCTGTATTATTATAAATAGAAGGGTAGAGTATGTGTAATAGGCATCAGAATCATTATTGTGAGACTTGTAAACAAAAGAGAGATCAGAGAAGCATATCTCAGTAATAAAAGTATCGTTCGTTGTGTGCCGTGGACGTAGGTGGATCTGATCCGCCGAACCACGTTAAATCTCTTGTTGATTGGTGTATTTATCTGTCTTTTGCTAAATTTGCTTTTGGTTCCCCCTTAACCGAACAAATTCAATATTGAGGGAGGATTGTCTCGGGAGTAATATTCTCATATTGCCCTGAGACCAAAATCAGCCGTCAACAGTTGGCGCCGTCTGTGGGGATTTCGCAACAAAAAGCAGTTCACGAAAAAGACAATGTCAGAAGACGGAAATCATCAGTCATCAGGGAGTCCAACTACGGACTGGATGAAAAAGATGGAAGAAAGCATGAAATCCATGATAGATCGACTGGAGAGAATGGAAGGAATGAACAACGAGAGACCGGAAGCCGGGACCAGCCGAGAAAATGTGAAAAAGAAGGTAAAAGAATTTCGGATATGAGTGAAGACGATGAACCCAGGAGGAAGGTCCCTACGGGATAAAATCCGTAGTCGTAGAAAAAGATTCACAAACAGAGAACACATGGGAAGAAGAAGAAAGAAGACAATCGCCAGATTCCTCCTATGATAGTCTCCGCGACTCCAGAGGAAAAAACAGGGAGTATGGCGAGAATGTGCGGGAAACTTCAAGGCATGAAGAGCACCGCACCCGGGGCAATAAACGCGAAGAGGGACACAGAAAGCGACATGGAAGCGCAAGTAGTGAGATGAAGTCTTGGCTAAAACGAGATGGCCAAATGGGGGGTAAGCCTCAAGACTAATGCAGGAGATACCCGGGACGGTGAGGAGGAATCTCCCCTCACAGAAGAAATAAGGTCGGCAAAGTTCCCAAGGCGATTCAACATGCCAACCATGACGCCCTACAAGGGTCATACCGACCCGAAATCCCACATTGAGAGCTTTATCCTACTAATGGAAGTCCAAGGAGTAGTAGGGGATTCCATATGCAAAGTATTCCCCCTGACCTTGGGCGGATCCGCCATCCTATGGTATAGAAGTCTGGCCCCGGGGAGCATCGGAAGCTTCACACAACTTAAAAAGTCGTTCATTCGGCACTTCAAGGGGGCATGCGTCCCTAAAAAAACAATTGGAGGGTTAAGACTCATGAAGCAAGGAGAGGACGAGCCCCTAAAAACTTTCATTGAGAGGTACCACAATATGGTACTCGAAGTCGGAGGATATGAATCCCTTGAGGCCTTGGAAAGTTTGAAAGGATCCTTAAGGGTCGGAAAACTGTGGACTCACTTAAGGATCCAGGACACACCAGATTATGCTACTGCTCTGGAAGTAGCTCGAAAATTCTTCTCATTAGAAAACGAAGAAAAGATCTCCCGGAGGGGGACAACTGTCAAAGAAAGGACGACAAGGGCAGAGGCCCCCCACCAGCCAGATAGGGAGTTCAGAAAACTCCTCCCGAGACGCAAGGAATTCAAACCAATGCCTCGGAATGACCAGGAAAGAAGAGTCCCGACCCAAGTAAACCACGTAGTCCGGTAAGAAGCATATATTCCCCTGATCAAGCCACCAGGGCAGATCATCATGGAGATACAAGGAAAGGGCCTCTTGATAGAACCCGACCTCAGGAGATTTCCCCCAGATAAAAGGAATAAAAAATCTTATTGCATACATCATAATCTGAGGGACATACAGCGGACGAGTGCAAAGATTTACGGGAACAGATGGAAGACCTAGCACAGAATGGGTACTTAAATAATTATATTGACCATGAAGCTATGGCGGCCAGACAGAGGGCACGAAGCCGACAGGTGATCATCATCGCCGGGGGGAAGACACTGGCCAGAGACTCTAACCGGTCAAGAAAAAACTATAGCCGAGCTCGGGGGACAGAGATGCTGGAGACAGAACGGTCCTCGGTGCAATGAGGAGGTCGATCGGTACCCATAATGTTCACCGACGAGGATGCTCGAGGGGTGAGTTTCCCCCATGACAATGCATTAATAATCAAGGCGACAATCGGCGGCTCAGAAGTGGACAGAATCTTGGTAGATCCTGGAAGCGCAGTAGACATAATCTCCAAGGAAGCTTTAGAAGGCCTGGGAGTAGAGTATGCAACTCTAACCGACGACGGCACCCCCTTGTACGGCTTCGGGGGCTCGACGGTCGTCCCACTGGGAAGGATACAATTGGCCATGACAATCGGGACTCACCCCAGAACTCGAACGATCATGATAAATTTCACAGTAGTGGAATGCATGAGCAGTTACCAAGTTATTGTCGACCGGCCTTTCATGATGAAGACAAAGGCCGCGATGTCCTGCTATTACCTAAAACTGAAATTCCCCACCCGAGAAGGAATCAGAATCGTATGCGGGAGTCAGAAAGTAGCTCGCAGCTGTTTCGCCACTCTCTCGCGAGAAACTATATGCGTTAAAGTATGTACCAGGAAAAGGCAAGAGAATGAAGACGGAGAAGAAGCAAGTGGGGATCCGGGTCTTCGGCCAAACAAAGTTGCCCCGGCTAGGAACGATCGAAGAATTGGAAGGTATAGAACTCTTCGGACCTGGGAAGGGCATACAAATTGGGGGAAACTTAGACAAAAGTCTGAAACATGGCCTGCTGGAATGTCTTAAGGAGTACCCAGACATCTTCGCATGGGGGCACGACGACATGCCCGGGATTGACCCCTGAAATTCATCAATCATCGCTTAGCAGTAAGCCCTTCACACAAGCCAGTCAAGCATAAAAGAAGAACCTTCAATCAGGAACGGTGCAGGACAGTAGCGACCGATGTGGAAAAATTATTGAAAGCTGGTTTCATCAGAGAAGTAAAATACCCGGAGTGGGTATCAAACGTGGTACTGGTGAAAAAGTCAAACGAAAAATGGAGGATGTGTGTGGATTTCACCGACCTGAATAAGGCATGCCCGAAAGACAGCTTCCCACTGTCAAACATAGATCAACTGGTGGATGCAACAGCCTGCCAGAGACTGCTAAGCTTTATGGACGCTTTCTCAGGATACAACCAGGTTAAGATGCACCCTGCGGACGAAGAGAATACAACTTTTGTCACCGATTAGGGGCTTTACTGTTATAAAGTAATGCCTTCGGACTAAAGAACGCAGGAGCCACCTTTCAAAGACTAGTCAACAAATTTTCAAACCACTCATCGGCACATCAATGTTGGTATATGTTGATGACATGATAACGATGTCTGAAGAGCCAGGGTGTCACGTGACAGACCTGAAGAAACCTTTGAGTTATTGAGGAAACACAATTTAAAGCTCAACCCGTAGAAGTGCGCCTTCGGGGTGGCCTCGGGGAAATTTTTGGGCTACATGGTAAGCTCCCGAGGCATAGAAGCAAACCCACAGAAGATCCAGCCGTACTGGACTTAAAATCTCCCAAGACGGTAAAAGAAGTACAGAGTCTAACCGGCAGGCTAGCCGCGCTTAACCGATTTATCTCCCGAGCAACAGACAAGTGCCACCCTTTCTTCAAAGTCAACAAGAAGGCCAAAAAGGAAATCGACTGGACGCCAAAATACGAGGAAGCTTTCCTACAGTTAAAACAATACCTGACACAGCCCCCGCTTTTAGCAAAGCCGTTCATGGGAGAAACCTTATACTTGTACTTAGCTGTATCAGAGCACGCAGTAAGCTCGGTGCTGGTACAAGAGGTCGATAAGGTCCAAAGGCCAGTATATTATGTTATCAAAGCTCTGTTAGATGAAGAGACCCGATATCTGGTACATGAACTGGTCGCCCTGTCATTTATTACTGCAGCCCGAAAGCTACGACCATACTTCCAAGCCCATCCTATTGGGTTTACACCGATTATCCTCTAAGACAGATTCTACAAAAACCAGAAGTTTCGGGCAGGCTAATGAAGTGGTCGTTGGAGTTAAGTGAACACGACATTTCTTACCTCCCAATGATGGCAGTAAAGGGGCAGATCTTGGCAGATTTTGTCACAGAATTCACAGAACCCCAGGTCTTGACCGTGGGGGAAGGCAAATGGGAGATGTCAGTAGACGGATCTGCCAGCTCACAAGACAAATGAGCTGGAATCATATTGAAAAGTGACAAAGGTGAAGAGTGTTGTTCGCCCTGAAGTTCACCTTCGAAGCCACAAACAATGAGGCAGAGTATGAGGCAATTCTGGCCGGTCTTAGGCTATGCGCAGTGGTAGGAGTCCACGATGTAGTAATAAAAAGTGACTTTCAGCTGGCTGTTCAGCAGCTAAAAGGCGAATTCCAAGCCAGGGAGCCGAGTATGATAGCCTACTTGGCTGAAGTAAAAAGGTTGGTGGGAAGAATGTGGAACGTACACTTTAAGCAAATCAGTCGAGAAGACAACTGCGAGGCAGACTCATTGCACGGCTCGCATCTTCGATAAAATCAGAGAACCCCAGAATAGTCCCTCTAATCTGCCTCCGGGAAAAGAACGTAGGAGAACTCGAGGTAAAATTATTGGATGAGGAAGACAAAACCTCATGGATACAGCCAATTAAGAAATATTTGGAGACAAGGGAGACACCCGAGGACAAGAAGGAAGCCAGAAAGCTGAAATTCAAAAGCACCAAGTTTTCCCTGATCGAAGGGGTGCTTTACCGAAGAGGCTACACAGTACCCCTCCTAAGATGTTTAACGGAAGAAGAGGCTGATTATGTACTCAGGGAAATACACGCGGGTATCTGTGGGAGTCACGTCGGAGGACAATCGATGGCCTTTAAAGCTTTAAGGCAAGGGTTCTATTGGCCAACTATGCACCAAGACGGCGTGAGGGTAACCCAGAAATGCGAAGGATGCCAGAAGAATGCCAATATTCACCACCAGCCAACAGAGCAGTTAACCACCCTATCCAGTCCCTGGCCATTCGCTCAGTGGGGACTAGATATCATCGGACCAATGCCAAAGGGACGGGGACAAGCGAAGTACGCCATTGTGGCCATAGATTATTTCACCAAATGGGTGGAGGCCGAACCCCTATCCACCATCATAGAAAAGAAGGCCATAGAATTTTTAAAGAAGAACATTATCTGCAGGTTCGGAATCCCACGGGCTGTCGTCACCGACAACGGAAAACAGTTCGATAGCAGAGGATTCAGGAAACTCTGCGAAGACCTTCAGATCGCCTTAAAATTCGCCTCACCAGCCCACCCCAAGTCAAACGGACAGGTTGAGGCGGCGAACAAAACGATCAAGGCAAAGCTTAAAGCTCGGCTCGGGTCCTGCAAGAGCTTATGGGTCGAGGAATTGCCGGAAGTACTATGGGCACACCGGACGACCTATAAAGATTCTACAGGGGAGACCCCATTTTCCTTATCATACGGTTGTGAAGCAGTTTTAGCAGAAATGGAGATATAACTTCCTACAGGGTCCGTCATTTTGAGGGCGAAAAAAATGAAGAGCTTATCAGAAGCCAGCTCGAAATGATCAGCAGACATGAGGAAAGAAGGAAAGCCGAGAATTGACCGACTTTTTACAACAAAGAATGGCTCATCTATACACGCTTCTACAACTCAAGTCAGTCTCGCACTGGGCGTCGCCTGGGGAGGTATTAAGAAGAGTCACTCTGAACAGTCCCGGAAGGCGGACAAGCTGGGAAGGAGCCCTGGACAGAGGGGTTACAAAACGGCAGAGGTGCGACACGTCGAGGGCAAACACATAAGGGATAAGGAGCTCATGAAAAGCCTTTCTCACACAAACCCAAGATATGAAGAAGAAGCAGTATCCCAAATATGAATAAAACCTCTTTCAAAAAAAATTCTCGCCGCTCTTGATTAAAATGGAAAGCCATATTCAAAATCTCGGGGGCACACTCGACACTAATCTGGGGTCAAAGCACCAAGTCCGCAACAAACCGACCAGACTAGCAAAAAATCAAGGGATAAAAAGCACGACAAGAGCACAGAGACCCTTCGATTTACAGGGGACATTCCGAGATAGAAATCACAAAGAAGGGGATACCCCCTGAAGATAGCCCTACCAGGCCGGAAAAAGAAGGACAGAGTAGAGAATGTGACCACATATATTTCACCCGCCTGATTAACGGATCCAAGAGAAGCATAGCACGGGGAGGGATGATACCCCCGTAGCGTTTGCTTGCTCCAGTGTTACCGAACACAATGCGGAATATGCCCTTGGTGTCTCGGACACTCTCTGATCCCCACCTACCTGGTCACTCGGATCCAAGAGAAGTATAGCACGGGGAGGGATGATACCCCCGTGGTGTTTGCTTGCTCCAGTGTTACCGAACACAAGAGGAATATGCCATTTGTGTCTCGGACACTCTCTGATCCCCACCTACCTGGTCACTCGGATCCAAGAAGTATAGCCCGGGGAGGGATTGTGCCCCTGTAGCGTATGCTTGCTCCAGCGTTGTAAGGAGGAGCCCTCGAACGATACACAGGCTCTATGGAGACCTGAAGTATAGAGGATGTGCCCTTACCATTCTAAACGCTCTCTGATCCAAATCCTGGTTAGCCGGGACTCTGAATTGAAAGATTCAGAATTGTGTTTTGGAGACCTCGGACAGGACGCTATTTAAGGCATCCGTGTTGTTGTTTATACTTGCGAAACGTTTTGTTTTGGGATATGCGCTAAGCCGCCCCCGCCTTTTTATTTTATTTTTCAGAGTTTTGTTTTTGTTTTCTGTTGGTCTGGTAGGGGGATGCCCGTGCCAGACTCGGTAGGGCTTCAAAAGGTTTATTCACTTACCTTCTGAATAAGTCCCACCTGATCAATCGGCTTGGGAATGGATTCGTTCCGCCGAGGCCACTTGATCAATCGGCTCGGGGCTGGATTCGTTCTGCCGAGGGCACCTAATCAATCGGCTCGGGGCTGGATTCGTTCCGCCGAGGCCACTTGATCAATCGGCTCGGGGCTGGATTCGTTCCGCCGAGGCCACTTGATCAATCGGCTCGGGGCTGGATTCGTTCCACCCGACGCCACTTGATCAAATCGGCTCGGGGCTGGATTCGTTCCGCCGAGGCCACTTGATCAATCGGCTCGGGGCTGGATTTCGTTCCGCCGAGGCCACTTGATTAATCGACACAGGGCTGGATTTCGTTCCGCCGAGGCCACTTTATCTCTCTCAGCTCGGGGCTGGATTTCGCTCCGCCGAGGCCGCTTTGTCTCTCTCAACTCGGGGTCGGGTTACGTCCCACCGAGTCCATCCACTATTCGACTAGCTCGGGATCGATTCTCATCCACTGAATGATTTCATATTCGGTTTATGTTATCCCCTCACAGGACGAGTCTCAAGTGTTTGTTCGAATGGAGTCGTGCAGAGCAAATTACGAAAAACAGGAGAAAAGAGCAGAAACACAAAAATAAATTTAAACAGAATATGAAATGTTGTTATAAAAAAAAGTAAAAGTTTACACAGGGCCCCATTCGGGTTACCCCTTGTCAGTCAGCCCGCGCAGGGCATGCGGCTCCTCCTCAACGGGCTCAGAAGACGGATGGCTCGGCTGGGCCTCGGGAGGTGGGATATATCTCCTACATCGACAACTTGGGAAGCCCCGACAGTTACGGCTTCGGGAGTAGGAATAAGAACCTCAGGCCGGACCTCTTCAGGAGCAGGAGCCTCAGGTCGATCCTCTTCAGGAGCTGGGGCGATCGAAATAGGATCAGGATCCATCATTTCCTCGGAAGAAGGGGGAGTCATTCCTTAAAATCCTCTTCTGAGATTTCCCCCTTACAGAAGCGGATGGCCGCATGGATAGGCCCCATATCAAGGCTGGGCAGTACCATCGGAATAATTTCAGCACAATCACCGACCCCTTCGAGACAGATGGATTCCCTCTCGACCTCCAACTCAAGTTCTTTTCTTCTAAGCTCGGCACGGGCCCGTTCCAATTCCTCGTCTTTGGCCCTCAGCTTGGATTCAACACTACGCACTTCCACCTGCAGGATCCTGTTATCAGCCTGGGCAGCCTCCAAGTCCTTCTTGGCGGCCTCAGCATTTTTCCTCTCTAAAGAGGCAGCGGCCCGAAGAGCTTTGTTTGTTGTATGAGCCTCAACAGCAGCCAGCTCCAGATTTTTTATGTTCTCTTCCTTGCGAGCCAGCTCGGCTTCCGTTTCAGAAAGTCGGTTCTGAAGCCTCTGGGCCTGGCCACCCTCGGACAGAAGGCTCAGGAGAAGATCCTTATTCTTGGCTGCAAGGTAGGTCGCCTGCCAAAAAGAAACAGAGAATTAGAAATCAAACTAAGTTATGAACTCAAGGCGGAAATAAGAGAAGAAAAATAACTACCTTTGCCATCTGAGAACACAGCAAGGTAACCACATCCTCGGGAGAGAGATCTTTGTATCTCGGAATTTTAGCCGGAGGAACCGCCTCAGCCAGCTCATTCATGGCCGGCACCAGATGAGAAGTGGCCTCCCGAATGTCCTGACTGAGGTCGTCTACGCCAAGAATCACGGCGGCTTTCTATTTTTTAGAAGAACCCTCTGGTACCTTTTTCTCTTTCCGGACGGGCTGCTTCTTCTTGCTCAGGACTCATTCCTCCTCCACCTCCCGGACAAGCTCGGATTCCTCCGCCCCGAATTGACGTTTCCTTTTTCTAGTAGGTTTTGACGGGCTGGAAGTTCGGGCGGAAACTGTTAGTGATACCCTGGAAGGTGAAGATAAACTTTGGATAGCCAATGGGGTCGTTTCTTCAGTCACTCCTCTGGCCTCAACTGTCGATGGCCGTCTCCGAGAGGATCCGGCCCCAATCTGGCCGGTTTTCTTTGTCGTACCAGCCAGTTGATCAAGATACTTTGGCCTTTTCGACATACCTACAAGACAAGAAGGGTGGTCAGACCAGGATTTGGGCAAATTCAAAACTATCACCATGCTAAGCAAACAAAGGGATAGGTTAGGGGGTTAGTGAAGCCTACCTATCCGCCCCTGGACCTTCGGAGGAGCGATCCGAATCAGGCCCGACTCGACAAAGGCCGTATCATTGACCAACTGCTTCCAATGGTCGGCATAATTCCGAGCCCAGCGCACTCGCCCCCGGACCTGACGGGAGACCTTGGGAGCATCTCTCCAACAAGCTGGGAGGAGTTAAAGAAGTTAGGATCTAAAGCATAAAAGCTGAGGGCAGGAACACTAAGGATTAGACTCCTAACCTCCCGCTCTGAAAATATCCGGAACCGAAACATCCTCTACATATGATCGCAGAACCCGTCCACAGTCTCCGGTGGCCCAGAACCAAAGATCTTTGAAGTTTTTGTTGGAATCAGGGAGTTTGCGGACGACGTTAGATGAGTCGGCCTAAGCAGAAAGATAGTACCAGCCATGATATGCTTTGGGGTTGGCCTTCAACCGATATAATCTCTTCACCTCTTCCAGGGAAGGTTCCCCAAGCCCCGTCCGGTGCCAGACCACATGTAAGCCGGCCAAAATCCTCCAACCATTCAAGCTCAGTTGACAGGGGGCGATCTCCATCTCGGCAAGCATCCAGGTGAAATAGCGTTGCATTGGCAACCGAAGTCCGCACTCAAAGAAAGCCGGAAGAAGTGCCACCGAGCCCTCATTAGGTTGACTAGCACGATCCATCAGACCGGGGACTTCAAGGGCGATATCTATCGGGATATCATATCGCTGCCGGAGCAGTGCTAGGTCATCTTCAGTTATTTTTGATGGACGATCCATATCCAAAGACGAGCAGTCGAAATCACCGGGCTCTGGGTCCTTTCGAGGTACTCTCTGATGGTAAGAATCTTGTTCAATTTCAGAGGGGGTGGGGGTAGTGTCAAGGTCCTCTATGCTTGGAGCCCCCGAACTCGAGGAGAGCTCTTCAACGGGGGTCGAAGGTCTAGCAGGGTTTGCAGAGGAAGACCTGTTGTCAGACATCCCTGACATCCGGAAATAAAGAGGGAGGGGAAGTCAGTCTATAGCTAATTCTAAAAACGGCCAGGGATTCCGGGAAGGCTAAACCTGTGGGTTCTAAATGCCCTAGACAATATTAAACAAGCCATAAATCTCTCCCTAGCAGCACAAAACCAAAAGCAAAAAAAAAAAAAAAAAGAGGCGTAAAGAAAGGAACAAAAGGGAGCAGGATTCGCAAAGCATAAAAAAAAAACAAAACAAAAGCCAGAAGGTCGTTCAGAAGACTTACTTGTTTTCTTTCAGAAGGAACGAGGATTGCTCGGAGCGGTCTGGTCGTTCTGAAGATTCACTGGTCGCAGCTAAAAAGGAATAGTTCTCGTGGTTGGAAAGATCGAAGAATTCACGAAAGAAGGCAACGAGTCTTCTCTGTTTTGTTATAGTCTGAACGGTGCACTTGGGCCCGTTGGATCAAACGAGGGCGTCATATGTACACCGCGTGTCATCTTTAAAATGATCCTTCAAGATTAGATGGACGGCTGAGATTGGACGCCTTTTTTAACTGACCATAAACGGTCGGATTTTTTTGCTTTTGGCGGGAGATCGACGGATGGTTGGAAAGTGGCAAGCTCCCGTTGAACCCTAGAAGTGATATGATGGGCATTTAAACGGATGCGACATTTGCGCGTCTCGAGGGGCAAAATTTCAAAAGGCAATAAAGGAATTTCACCTCGGTAGGAAGAAAGTCAGGCCGAGCACCTGAATCAGACCGATCAAGATAAAAATATAGGCCGACAAAAATTTATCCCTGATAAGATTGGCTATGAGTTCATCCGCCTCACCATTCTTGTGTAGTTCCCGGCACCAACTCGTATAACTCGTTGAAACCGAGAACTAGGGGACAGATGTTGATGGTATTTTCAGATCCTATGTTAGCTAAGGAATACGCCAGGGGTAGGAGGGTAAATTCCCTTTATGGTCAAAATCATTAAAAAGCCGACCCGACCACATGAGTGAAGGCCCGATCACTTGATGATAGGTGACCGACCACTTTGGTTCGGATTACCGAGCATTATCAGATCGGTGGCAGCATTCTCATTCAAAGGACTATAATGACCGACCTCATGAAGACCGACCAGATAGCGAGGCGTATTCAGGAAGGTAGAGCATCATATTTTCTCGGATAAGGTGACAATTATCCTACTTTCACGGGAGAACTGGTGAAATCAGTATCTTAATGGACAAAAGGAGTAAAGATAGTTTGAAGTTAGGAAACCTTGTGGAAGAAGGAGATTGACTCAACTGGGAACCCTTGTAAAAGAAGGAATTTGATTTCTGTATTATTATAAATAGAAGGGTAGAGTATGTGTAATAGGCATCAGAATCATTATTGTGAGACTTGTAAACAAAAGAGAGATCAGAGAAGCATATCTCAGTAATAAAAGTATCGTTCGTTGTGTGCCCGTGGACGTAGTGGGATCTGATCCGCCGAACCACGTTAAATCTCTTTGTTGATTGGTGTATTTATCTGTCTTTTGCTAAATTTGCTTTTGGTTCCCCCTTAACCGAACAAATTCACTATTGAGGGAGGATTGTCTCGGAAGTAATATTCTCATATTGCACTGAGACCAAAATCAGCCGTCAACAGTTGGCGCCGTCTGTGGGGAGTTTCGCAACAAAAAGCAGTTCACGAAAAAGACAATGTCAGAAGACGAAAATCATCAGTCATCAGGGAGTCCAACTACGGAACATTTTGATTGTGGTGTTATTGCAGGATGCTGCCGATTTTTATTGATTTTTTGGTAAGAAGTTTTTTATGATTTTTCTCGATTTTCCGTTGATTCGGAACTCCGATTGATGAACCGTCAACGCCATTGGAACCAATAAAGGGAGACGAACAAACGGCCACCAAAAAATCTGAATTTTGATCGGCGTGTGGTGTTCACGTGCACAAACTTGATCAGGAAATATGGTTGAGTAAGAATGTGTGAAAGGAAGTTATTGTAGGCCCGAGATTTGGGCTAGTGATGTTGAATCAGTATGTGAATGTATATGTTGCGAATTGAATATGATTGTAAGTTTGATGAGGTTGTAATGTATAATGGAAGTCCGTATTATAGATGGAACTCTACCAAATTCCATTAGGATTACAAGAACGTTTAAATCTGTTAGCGACATATTCTCAAGATGAATTTAGATGATACAACACTAGAAGTCTTTAACTCGCATTAGCGAACATCACAAAAAGATGTCGAAGCACATTGGTGTGAAGAGCAACGGATGTGAAGACTTGAGCAAAAAATAAAGAATATTTTTTGTCGTCTTAACTTAAGGCTCTCTTTGAAGTGAGTTGTTAAATTAAGTTTTCTAAACCCATAAGACATATGCACATTCACATAGATTCATTAGGGTCATGTGTAAAATATTTTTAACCTTCAAATCATAATATTTTGACACAGAGACCGGCATACCGGTCCCCACACTGGCATACCGATGCCCATGCTCTGTTTTGAGAAATTTTGCATCGCCTCTGGAACTGGACTACTTCATATCGGTCACCCATACCAGTACCTCTGGAGTTTGCACAGCTACTAGAACCGACATAGAGCATATCAATCTCCATACCTTTCAACCTTAATTTCTTACGTGCTCTTGGAAACCGACACGAACTATATCGGTCCCCATACCGATAAGCACA
This sequence comes from Zanthoxylum bungeanum, assembly GCA_019454045.1. Taxonomy (NCBI): domain Eukaryota; kingdom Viridiplantae; phylum Streptophyta; class Magnoliopsida; order Sapindales; family Rutaceae; genus Zanthoxylum; species Zanthoxylum bungeanum. The sequence goes on along the minus strand of SKCR01040483.1, from coordinate 9,139 downwards.
CTCGCATACCTGGTGGTTATTATCTAGGTCCCAAGATCAAACAAGCAATGAAAAAAATGCGTGAATACATCAACGGAGGTAGCGGAATACTCACATCGATCGGTTCAGTCGATTTGAAGACGAATCAAGGCCAAAAACCCACTGTTATTCACGCCCAAACTGTGCAGTGAACTGCCTTCAAAACAGAATTTTGAGATGACGAAACGGAGCTCCAAGCCTCGTCCGATGGATCCCGGCTCATGGGCGAACCTCCCTACCACCTTCGCAAGACTCGTAAGTGTGCTAGCACTTGATTTCTCACCATGAAAATCACTCTTGCTCCCCTTAGTGTCACGCCAAAATGGTCAAACCAGTGAGCTTTTGCTTGCTATTGGTGTGAGAGAAGTGAGAGAGAATTGAGAGATGAAATGTATATGTTGTATATTGAAATTCATTTCAAGTATATTATATACTTATATGAATTTCAAATGCATTTGCTTTAATTGCATTTCATTTGCTTTAAAAGTCAAAACATTAAAGCATCAAGTACACATCATGTCCATCAAGTCATATCTACTTTATTAAAGTGACATGTTGTCAAGTCACATCACTCAAAGTGACAAGTGATTTGATGCTTGATGCGACTGATTGATTTGACGCTTGATGCGACTTGCATTGCCGCACTCGAATTGAAATACGAATGCGCTCGCAATCACACTCGGGCTCGGGTTCGTTAATTCCAAATTAACGATTTTTCCGTCGCGTCGTAATTAAATGATTACGCCTAGCGAATTCACTATTCACGTCGCTAACGAATTAATTCTAAATTAATTCGTTCGCCCGAATTAAAATCTAATTTTAATTCTGCGTCGAAATCTAATTTCATTTAATATATCGAATATATTAATTTACCGATTAATTCCAAATTAATCGTTATCTCGATCTAGACGATATTTTATCCTAGATAAAATATCTCCGTAATTAATCCAGATTAATTTTCTCTCTCTTCTATATAATCCCAGATTATTCAAGAGTGCGAGTTGTGCGTCATCGGTGGATTATCGGGAAGCGACCCATGAGATCCCCGGATAAGTGGCAGTAAATACGGTCGTCGGAGTATCCGAATCACGTACGTACCAAGTACTACGTTTTACCGATTTACGAGACAAGGTCGACTCCTAGCAAAGCACCAAGTCTTCCCAATTCTCCGGACATATCCATTTAAGAATATTAAGATCTGTTATCAAGCGTAGTATACGATTGTATTGTGCATATCGGCCCAGTATCGGATAGTCACGTGCTAGGGCAGGGGCTGGATAAGTGTCTACCCCGTCCGAAGCACATATCGGATGTCTGGTAACATAGTCTCTATAATCGGATATTCATGACCTGGTCACAATATCCCGATTGGTGCGCAACACTCAAGAGCACTAGTACCGTATCCTGCGTGACATCATCTCCAATATGACTGAAGTGATACTTCCGTCTTGACATCACACCCAATACACTACGACTCTCTGATAAACCCAGAAGTGGTGTACGCATAACAGTTAAAGCCCTGTACCACCAAGACCAAAGTCTACCGATTATCGCAAGTATTAGCGATGCAAGTCTCAGGTTAAGACTATACACACCTACCTTGATTTCGGCCTCCCATAGACACATAGTCATATATACCAATGGGATTCCGAAGGGTCTATCCAGAGCGAAGCTGTTTCCCGTACCATCGGTGAAACACGACCTCCTATCACACTTGCATAAGTATCCAATACTTATATAATAGAACTATGCCGTTGTGCCCTCACAACGCACACAAGTGCAATACTAGCCTATTCCGCATTATCGATGTCCAGTCTCGATAATACTCCGGCTTGGGATATTTAATGATTAATCCTTCGGGGACTGATACTGTCTCATATCATTCTCAGTCCAGGAACTAATCATAGGGACCTCTCTTCATTTATATATCTATGGTGATCTAATCACAAATGATGAGAGTACAATTTCCTTGTCACATAGTTAATTTGCTACAACAACACAATGATCTGTGCAAATAGTGACGCTATGGGTCATTTTGTCCAACAATCTCCCACTTGGCACATAGCCAGTCACTCAAGTGTCCCACACCCGAACTATGTACGGTTCGCTCAAATTGCTGAGGAAAGGTTTTCATCAGCGGATTTGTTTGATTATCGTTTGACGCGATTTATACGATCATCACATCGCCACGATGTATGATCCGAACGAATCAGATGATATAGAAGTATATATATGGATCGTCGATGAGACCTTCAATTCTTTAGCTTGTGCTGACGCCTAGCTCAGCTGCTAACAGAACTATATCTAATCTAATTAGATGTATTTTCGATCCAAATGGCTTCTTTTGCTGCCTCAGCTGCAGCAATAATCCGCATTTGTTGTTTATTCGGCAACAGTTATCTTGCTCGGAATATTCCAGCTCACTGTCCCGTTATTCAAACTTTATAGTACCGTAGTATTTATTGTTTGGAAACTTGCAGCAGTGATCCCAGTCACTTCAAGTTCTCTCCTTCTCCATAGTTTAAGATAGCATCTTTAGTTCTCTGAGATACTAACAGATGTTCTTAACTTCAATCCAGTGACTATCACTTGGATTGACCCGATTGTGACTCCATATGCTCGAAGCGTATGAGACACCCATACAAGTACATTTTAAATGTACAATTTCCCAGAGAGTGTTAACAACTCCAAATCTATCCCAGTAGATCTTTATTCCTTGAATAAAGGTTGTTACTCCCCAGAATTCTACGGAGAATTTCTATGAAAGCCAAGCTTTCAACAATTGCTTTATGGGAATTTAACTGTCAGTGCGCTCTCCCACTAACCTCCTATATACACAAGAATTATTTCGTTTTAAGTCAAATCATAAATCATTATGATTATTTCAAAACGATCAGTTCCAAGAACCTTATGCTTGCTTCAATCCAAACATGGATCGAATAACCCGCAAACCTTGTTTGTCGGTTATACAAAATCGTCAGGATGTTGTAAGCATCCTCCAAAAGGTTTCCTTTTCAGGAAAGCGATTTTGATCTACAACTGACACATTTCATAAATGAAATATGCAGTTATCAACAAGCATCTTCAAAATGGATTTACCATGGCAACAGGTAAAAGGTTGAACCGTTATTAACACAATGTTGATAACGATACCTTTCCGTCAAAAGCCCAGCTTTGTACGTTGGTATGTTGCCTTCCATGTATGTCTTCCTTGAAGACGTTTAATGTACCAATAGGCACAATGCCTTGTGGTACAACAACTAGCATTCAAAATAGTTGTTATACATGGAATCCATTTCGGACTCATGGCACTTTGCCATAATAGGGAGTCGATATCTCGTATCACTTCCTCAAAACGTAGTCGGTGGATATACCTTCATAAGATTGACATCTTTATGAGGTTAGATCAGAAACCCATACCCTAGGTTGTTTTCTGACTCTATCCGATCTACTAGTTTCTTGTGTATTTGAAGATTAATGGTATAGATTCATCATAGATGAACTATTTGTGTTCCATTAAGGACTTCGTGCCTTGAACAGTATTACCCGATTTTCATCGAGTATCACTATCCTCCCACTGACCACTGCATATCGGTATTCCTCTCAGGAAAAACGCATGGTGAGCAACAATCACATTGTTCTCATGTGAGATTATAAGTACTATACTTAATTTCCCTTAGGATAACCTATATTGGCACTTATCCAATTTGGCTTCTTAGTTTGGTATCATCCAAACGTTATGCCTGGCATACCCAAATATTAGGAATGAGAAACCCCGTTTCTTCCTGTTCATATCCTATATGATATCTGTCAAACAGATTTATATGGAACCTTATTCTAAATAAGTTTTGCACTGTTAATACATATCCTATTGAAGGAAACAGTAGCTCAGAGCGACTCGTGATAACCTTATCATGTCCAACAAAATTCGGTTTTAGTTCGGACACACCGTCTAACTGACGTGTCTCGGGAGGAGTCCTCATATGAAAGAATACCGTACTCTTTCATGTACATATGAAACTTACTGCTTAAGTATTTTCCAATACGGTCTTACCGTGGCGGCATAATACTATAGCCGATTGTTTCTATTTCGTGTCGAAACTCTAAAGTTTCTGATTTGTGTTCTTCAAAAGAAACACATAACCATAACGTGATGCCACATCCGTTAAGGTCACGAAATATTCATGTTCACATCTAGCCTAGCTAGATATGGGCCCACTTACTTCACCATGAATAGGGCTAACAGATCGGTGGCCCTTATACTATTACCAAGTAAATAGTATTTTAGGTACTTTACCTAATAAACTAGATTCGCAGACTTATTTGAATAGTCAAATCAGTCCTAGTACCCACTCTTCAAAAGTGTGGATATACGAGTCTCGTTTAATTGTGTCCTAGACAACAATGCCACAAATAAGTCTCTATTGATCAAATCAATTTGAGCTATTTATTTGTCATTTTATATGTTTGAGATTTTATTATATTCAAAATATAAATTCTGTTATTACATCTAATGTATTTATCTCAGTATCATCTTTATATAATAAAACACTTAGTGTTCTAGAATATAAAGGTTTATCCGCAACGGATTAAACACTGATATAGAGATAATGTCTCTAGTCAAACTAGTTACATCATAACAGTTCCTAATTTAAGTACATACCTGAAGGGTAGTTCCTAAACTTAGGTATCTACGGTCGAAACAGCGACTTTCGTCCCATTTCCGATTCGCAGAGAAATCTCGGCTTGAAGTCAGTATCCAGCTCATAGCGGATTCTGAACATCAATATATATATTATGTACCACACTAAGTATTTAAAATCCAATTTCAATACTAGTAGTGAACATAACTTTGACAAATATTTTAAAGTCAGAGCCTCGCCCTTTCTTTAATTCCTTCGTGTCTGCCATATCCAAATGGTAGTCACTTTGGGATATGTCAATTATCTTTTCAATATTTCACAAACCTTTGGCCAAGCCTTGGGTTTTAGAATATCGAAATGATGTGCACCTTGTGCAACTTGCCCAATTGCAAACTTTGACTTTTTCCCACTAGAATAGTCAAATCAATTCTCTAAGAATTATTAATTGCAATTTAATACTTTTAAATCTAAAGATAGATTTATGATAAGTATATTAATTAAGCACTAAAGTCATCATCACATAAATCTTCCAAAGATTTTATGCTCTACTATTTGCTTAATTATGGGGCTAGTCATAATAAGTTATTTTATCAAATAAAGTAACCTATTATTTATTCCCAATGAAAATTAAATCATTTAAAACATTTAATCCAAGGATTATATATTTTAAATATTCAACTTTTCAATTCTTTCTTGATTTCAATAGTCCAACTATTTAATCAATTTAATAAGGTACTATTTATTATAATGATTACAATAATCCAATTATTTAATCAACTATAATTTTAATTCAATTATATTGATTACTATAATCCAATTATAAAATCAACTATATATCGAATGAGTTTGTATATAGTCCAACTATATATATTTTTAAAACAACATAAAATATTAGTCCAACTAATACTTTTGATTAATATGACGAGTAAAATATAGATGAGCGCGTTTAGCGAGTATTCGAACGAATGTTGCAAATTCAATACTTGCCTCCCACTATTTTTCGTCGAGCCTCTAACCCTCTGTCGAGTACTCGGGAAACCGTGTTTCCTAGTGGGCTAGGATCCCGTTAAATATCACAATCTTGACTTTGGCCAACAAATTGTATGATAATAACTAGGTAGATCTCGAAGATCAATTGGATCTCATCCAACTCCTAGATCCAGTAGGTGGACATCCAAGTCCCAACATATATCTTATATATGCCTATACATCGAATGTATACCCTAACCTTTTTCCTCTGAATCAACTAGGCCTTGGCTTTGGCACAACAAACCTAGTGATCCCAGTCAAGCGCGGACCCATTGACATGGAAGCTTCGTAATCAATGTCGATGGACAGAAGTGGTCTTGACTTTGGCCAACAAACCACAACTTGGACACGACACCGATATGGAACAAAGCCTCGTGATTAAAACACATCTTCGACGGACAAGGGCTTGACTTTGGCCAACAACCCCTGCCAATCTCGGATCTTGAGTAAGAATCACTCAATGGAAGGAAAATAAACGCTTGATATTTAACGAGGGTTTTTCGCGTGCAAATTGGCTACCAATTTAATTATCTTTGTTAAGGTCTCATCATCATACACCCTTAAACATGCATTCTAAATACATAATAAAGCGAGTATGAAAATAAATAATAATGATATGCGGATGGATACTTAACACATTGATCCTAGATCAAATCTCTCCCTTTCTTACTCAAGCTAGCACTAGTATTACTTCTACCCGTTACACTACACTTCTAAAGAAACCTCATTTACATGGAGGGGAATAGTGAGAAGAGAATACAAAGAGAATGAAGGTGATAAGGCTGGACACGCAGGTCCAATTTAATAAATCAAATTTATTACAACAATTTCTAAAATTGCCCACCCATCTAATATCCATCCGATATACATTATTCATTCAACACAACCGCGTATTCACACACATAAGCATGCTATCAATCAATCTAATCAAATTAATTAATCTGATAATAAAGTGATCATCCAATGTTCAAACAACGATTTGATTTTGTCCGAGTCAAACTCGTTTTTGCGAATAAGTACTCAAAGTACGAATTCATGAATTAAATTAAACTACATCATTAAATCAAATTTAACATGTATTTAATACTAATTCACTATTCAATTCCAAATTAAACATTACACTTATTTAATAAACCTTTTACGATTTAAATTCCAAATTTAATCGTAACGCGTCTCAAAGACCGATTAACGTCCAACGTCAATTCAATTAAAGTCCAATGGGCTTTTAATTGATTTCTTAAGGCGTGGACTTTGGTCAACTCGGGTCAAACCGATAAACAAAGTCCAATCCGGGATTTACCCCATAAGCCATAAATCAATCTTGGCCCATTAGGCCCAATTGAACTTTAAAGGTTCATTAGTCGCATTTGGGCTTAACGGAAGTGGTTTTGGGCCCAATTGGATCCAATCCATTTGGCCTAAACCCAACTTGATAAAATCAAGCCCAATAGGCCAAATACAACATTAGAAGCCCAATTCAAAAAAGGCCCAAATAATTAAATTCAAAAAATCAATTTTCCCAATTTAATTACCAAAGTGTATTACATGATCAATTACCCAAATCAACATTTCTAAAACATGAATTACATAATTATCATGGTCATTTTCATCAATTGGTGTCCAACACAAATTAATAAAAAATCAAACCCATTTACATGCTTAAAGGTCTCGGCCAAGAGGGGATTTTTATCCGATTGGTTTCAATCCAATCAAACCCATAATCGACATTAAATCACATCCTAAATGATTTCATACACATCCAATGTTCATAAAATCAAAAATCCAAGACATTCAAGGGCATTATACATTCGGCCAAGTGAAGCAAATGGGGGATTTTTGTTCAATTAAAAATTCAATCTAATTGACTTCAATTTAACATCATCCAACATCATTACAACTCATCCAATGAACCAAAATGAAAAAATTCCAAATTTCCAAAATGACTATCACATTCGGCCAACACCATCAAATTGGGGGGAAAATTGTTCCAAACACATTTTCTTGAAATTGATCAAATCAATCTTCAATACAACAACATTTAAACATGCTCAATCATTCAATTTCATAAATCATGCTCAAATCCAAAATACCCAATTTAAGCCCTCCACATTTTTCATGTTGAAACCTAAGCTCTTGATGCCATTGTTGGTTATTATCTAGGTCCCAAGATCAAACAAGCAATGAAAACAATGCGTGAATACATCAACGGAGGTAGCGGAATACTCACATCGATCGGTTGAGTCGATTTGAAGGCGAATCAAGGCCAAAAACCCACTGTTATTCACGCCCAAACTGTGCAATGAACTGCCTTCAAAACAGAATTTTGAGATGACGAAATGGAGCTCCAAGCCTCGTCCGATGGATCCCGGCTTATGGGCGAACCTCCCTACCACCTTCGCAAGACTCGTAAGTGTGCTAGCACTTGATTTCTCACCATGAAAATCACTCTTGCTTCCCCTTAGTGTCACGCCAAAATGGTCAAACTAGTGAGCTTTTGCTTGCTATTGGTGTGAGAGAGTGAGAGAGAATTGAGAGATGAAATGTGTATATGTTGTATATTGAAATTCATTTCAAGTATATCTTATATACTTATGTGAATTTCAAATGCATTTGCTTTAATTTGCATTTCATTTGCTTTTAAAAGTCAAACCATTAAAGCCATCAAGTACACATCATGTCCATAAAGTCATATCTACTTTATTAAAGTGACATGTTGTCAAGTCACATCACTCAAAGTGACAAGTGATTTGATGCTTGATGCGACTCATTGATTTGACGCTTGATGCGACTTGCGTTGCCGCACTCGAATTCGAAATACGAATGCGCTCGCAATCACACTCGGGCTCGGGTTCGTTAATTCCAAATTAACGATTTTTCCGTCGCGTCATAATTAAATGATTACGCCTAGCGAATTCACTATTCACGTCGCTAACGAATTAATTCTAAATTAATTCGTTCGCCCGAATTAAAATCTAATTTTAATTCTGCGTCGAAATCTAATTTCATTTAATATATCGAATATATTAATTTACCGATTAATTCCAAATTAATCGTTATCTCGATCTAGACGATATTTTATCCTAGATAAAATATCTCCGTAATTAATCCCAGATTAATTTTCTCTCTCTTCTATATAATCCCAGATTATTCAAGAGTGCGAGTTGTGCGTCATCGGTGGATTATCGGGAAGCGACCCATGAGATCCCCGGATAAGTTGGCAGTAAATACTGTCGTCGGAGTATCCGAATCACGTACGTACCAAGTACTACGTTTTACCGATTTACGAGACAAGGTCGACTCCTAGCAAAGCACCAAGTCTTCCCAATTCTCCGGACATATCCATTTAAGAATATTAAGATCTGTTATCAAGCGTAGTATACGATTGTATTGTGCATATCGGCCCAGTATCGGATAGTCACGTGCTAGGGCTGGGGCTGGATAAGTGTCTA
>SKCR01040482.1:0-42522 GCA_019454045.1 Zanthoxylum bungeanum | reverse complement strand
ATTGTTAGCCGAATCACTATAACTCAAAGTGTTATTTTCTCTATCCCTTAACTCTTTAATTACCACAAGTTTATTTTATATTTACTTATATATTAGAAACTTGCATATAGGTAATATTTATTGTATTAGAAAATATACCCTAAGGCTTAATCGGTAAAAGTAGTTAAAATCGGCAAAGATTTTTAGATCTGCATTATTAGACAATAACCCAATTCACCCCCGCTCTAGGGAATATAGAGTTTAGTTCTTATATTGTTCGTAGGGAATTTCATATTATAGCTACCGCATATCAAATCACCTAATGTTAATTTGGGATCACATTTGTTGACAGTAGATTCTTAATTGCAGATGACTTGTCAGGGTATGTGTACTTAAACATCCTGATTGGAGAACTGACCTGAATCAGGTTTCTGCTGCGTGAACTTGGGCTGGTTCTCAATAGTTTCCTACCGATTTGTTATGACAACATTGGAGCAACCTACCTCTGTGCCAATCCAGTGTTCCACTAGCATGAAACTATCTGATAGGGTCGGAGCTCAAGAAGGCAGGCAGAAGAACTCAAGAGATGGGCTTGGGGTTGAGCATATAGACTCAAGGGATGGGCTTGGATTCGAACAGACTCATGAGCAGGCTAATGGGAATGAATCAACTGCAGCAGCCCATTCAGTTGGAAGGCCACCCATTCGGTTTGTTTATGGCAGAAAGAAGAACAATGGGAACACGTGAAGTGGGAGGCCTGGACAGCTGGCAAATGCCGTGCATAGAGTTAGTTAAGAGGAAGAATATATATATATAGTGTAATCATGAAATGAGGATTCTGTCTACAAATTTGATGAATTGTTGTTAGGGTTGTTTTTGGCAGCAGGCCTGGAGGCTGCGTGCTTTTCTTCATTTGTTTGCTGTTATTAGTATTAAGTATACTATCCTGTTATTTTCTTAACAAACTCCATATCAATTGCGTCTTGAATCCAGATTACATATTCCTTTTTCTTTATATATCTGATTGTGAAAGAATGATTTATCAATTGGTCCGACTTGCCGGATCCGATTAAGGAACGATGACTACTACGAGAATGGAAGTAAGAGTAGATAACCTGGAAAAAAATGTCGGCCGGATTGAAGGGGAAGTTCGGGGGGCTCGACGGGACGTGGAAATCCTCTCTTCACAATTACAAACGATTGGAGTAGATATTGATGGAATAAAAAAAAAAAAATTAGAAATAATGGAAAATATAAACCAAAAGTTGGAAATCATGGATGAATTTCGCATCCATATGCCTAAATGGATGAAAGGAAGTAATCAAGCTGAAGAGTCGGGAGAAGCCAACATAGGAGAACCAAATCCAACACCAGACCCTGTAATAAACCAAACCTGTGGGTCCAAGGCCGCGAACACTATGAATATAGTTCCAGAGGGAAATATGTGGGAAGATGAAGAAGGGGAAATAAGGATGATGTTGAAAAGAGTAGAACTTCCATATGTTGATGGTGTTGTAGACATTGCATTTTTGCATGAAGCCCAATGATGAGCCTCGTATGGAGGCACTACCCGATAAGTTTTGGAAGTCACGGGAAACGGACGTCGGAAGGGAAAAATTTAAAAATAAATACATCAACAAATCTAACTCGCTAATTAGCCTCGGGTTTGCTCGATTAATCTCTATTTTAAAATATTAGCCTCGGCCCAAAACCCCCCGCACTCACACAAAGCTCATTTCGCCCAAGCCCAATCCAAAAATAATTAAAACATTTAAAACACATGTCACAAATTAAATCAAATACAATCAAATCAAATTCAATCTCATTCTTAAATTAAATAAATCTCTTTCTGATTTAAATAAATCACCTCCCAAATTAAAGATATTCCCCACCAAAATTACACAAATTTGTTTCCCTTTATAAACTAATTAAATCCATCCCTTTTTGCATGATTTTGTTTCCTCGTTTGAAGATCCCAGACACAAGGAAACCTAGTGCACAACTATAAAAAGAGACCTATTACAAACCATATTCTCTTATTAGACACTCACCAACTCCTCACGCCTTCAACAAAAATATAAAGCCAACAGCCCCAAAGCCATTAACACGCACAAATAAAAATAGCACACTCATGTAACCAAATAGAGCCACGAAGCCTGCCCCTACACTTAACCTCTTTCACGTGAAACAGCCCTCATGTTCTCTGATCCAGCGAACAACACAATCAGCAACCACCCTCATCAGCCCTTATAACAAACATAGCAAAAGCCCTCACGACCAGCTCAATCACGCCCTTCACAACCTCATGCACCATGCAGCCAACGTGAGCAAGACAAAAGCCAACAAAAACGCATAGCCATTCCCAAACAATACACACAAACAGTGAGCGACCGACCACCAAATCGAGCCATCACGCGCACTCACAAACTGAAAAATCACGTTAAAACCCTGAACCAAATTCAACCACACACAGCCCCTCATCAAACTGCCAACAACTCAGCCCATTCTCTCTCGCCTAACCCACCAACGTGAAGCATCAACCACAGCCAGCCGAGAACAACAAATCAACAAACGCCCTTCAACCCACGCACTAACCAAGCCGAGAACAACAATTCAAATCAACAACCCCACTCGGCAAACTGCCATCAAACCAGTAGCCCTACATCGCAGTAACAAACCGTGAATAAAATTACCCAAAATCGGCCCCCGAACCAACCCAAAATAGTCCAAATATCACCCTAAACAGTAAACAAATACGATGAGCAAGACTGCAATAAAAAACAGCAAAAACAGTGAAGAAAACAGAGAAAACGGCAGTGAAAATAGCGGAACAGTAAAGGAAAATCTTGAACCAGAAAACCAGAAAAGTTACGGAGCATTAACCCTTCCGGCGACGACGTAACGCACTTCTGATGAGCATCTTAAAAGGTAAGACCTGAGGGCCTCCTTTTTTATTATTTATCTTTTCGGTTATTCTTAGTCGATTATTCGCATGCATCGTAGTGTTTTACGTATGGTTTCATTTGTTTTGGGTTGATGATTGAGTGTTATCCCTTGCGGTATGTCGGATGGAAACCCAGATGTAAATTCCATAACCGAATCCGAATGGACGGTAGTGCGGTCTGTACTTGGGATACAACTCCACGTACCGTTTGAGGAACTTTCAAGCACGTGTTTCATTTTGATATTTAATTTCGTGTTTATTGTTCCGCCTTTTATTTTCTATGTATTTTTCCTTGTTCATGCATTGTAATCTAGTGCGCATGGGATAATCACGTCGGATTAAAGGTCCTCCGTTTGAGGGATAAAAGACTAAAGACTACTTTTACCTTGATATTTTTCCGCGTCGGATGAGGTATGCTCGATTGAATGTGAAATACGTTCAATCGAGCATACGAGATCCCATATAGATGTCGGCCTAGATCAAGTGGGCTGAGAGGGGCTTATAATGCATTGGGGCAAGAGCGTAATTTACCCAACCAAGGGATTTCACACACAAAGTCAGACTGGGAGAAAACAATGAAGTCACCATCAAGTTGGTCCACGACGAAAATGGCTCACGGAGGTGCTTCTACACACGCGAACAACAACCAAACTGGACGTCCTGGACGAAATTTATCTCAACAAGAATATATAGAGAAACGTGAGAATGGGCTTTGTTTCAAGTGTGACCAACCTTACTCTCCAATGCACAAGTGTGATATCAAGACTCTGCGGGTCACCATCTTGGAAGAAGATGAATGGGCTGAGTTGGGAGAGGAAGAGGGAACAAACACAGAGGCGGGCAAACCACTCCCAACAAATGAACTGGTTAACACTGTTATGGAGTTACCGTTCTATTTGATTTGGGGCATCTCTAGACCTTAGACAATGAAACTTTGGGGCTGAGTGGGGAACAAAGCAATTGTGGTGATGATTGATAGTGGAGCTAGCCACAACTTCATCTCTAGCTCGCTGGTTGAGGAATTAAGGGTAAAAGTGGAAAAAATGCCCATGTTTGGAGTGTGTTTAGGGGACGGTCACCGGACAGAATCACAAGGTGTTTGCCGAGGCCTAGAGGTGGATATATGAGATATTATAATTAGTGTGGATGGGTATTTGTTTGGGTTAGGTGGCGTAGATTTGATTTTGGGGGTCTCATGGCTCACGGGATTGGGGGAAGTGCGAGTGGATTGGGGGAAATGATAATGAAATTTGAACACGAGGGGGAGATTATCACCATAAAAAGGGAAGCCATCTCTATGTCGTTCACCGGCCTCTTTGAAGTCTCTGATGAAAACCACGGAGATAGAGTTTTATGGTGCAATACTAGGGGAGATTATCACCATACTCTGGTGGCCATATCTTCTAGGTAGGAAATTCAAGATCTTTACGGATCAAAATAGTCTAAAGCATCTGCTTCAACAAACCATTTTCACTCCGAATCAACAGAATTGGATTGCCAAACTTTTGGGATACGATTTTGAAGTTATTTATAAGCCAGGACGAGAGAATTTCGCGGCTGATGCACTGTCAAGGGTTCATGAGGTCGAGAATGGTGAATTATTGGCTTTATCGGTGCCATTATGGGAAGAAGGGGAACATATTGCAAAGGTTGTACATGAGGATCCTCAGTTGTCTCGCATAGTCCAAGAATTAAGAAGAGACCCGCTTTCGCACACGGGGTATGAGCTACGGGGGAATCAACTACTATTTGAACAGAGATTAGTAATACCAGCAAACTCGAAGTGGGTTCAGGAATTCTTGCAAGAGTACCACTCGACTCCAACTGGGGGTCACTCCGGGGCATTTCGAACTTACCGACGAATTGCAGCCAACTTGTTTTGGAAAGGGGTGAGGCAGGATGTGAACAAATTTGTGGTAGAGTGTGAGGTGTGTCAACGCCAGAAATATCAAACCACAACTCCAGGGGGATTGTTACAGCCATTACCGATTCCAGATGCTATTTGGGAAGACATTGCCATGGATTTCGTCACGGGGTTACCCAAGTCAAAGGGATTTGAAGTAATCATGGTGGTCGTAGACATGATTTCTAAATATGCCCATTTCTTGACATTAAGGCATCCTTACACTGCAAAGCAAGTGGCGGAGGTATTCGGGCGAGAGATAGTTCGCTTGTACGCTGTTCCCAAATCAATTGTGAGTGATAGAGATCCTATTTTCATGAGTCAATTTTGGAAGGAATTGTTTAAACAACTTGGTACTATCTTAAAAATGAGCTCGGCTTACCACCAGGAGACCGACGGATAATCGGAGGTTCTCAATCGCTGCTTGGAAACCTATGTTAGGTGTTTTGCATCAGAACAACCAAATCACTGTTGGGTTCTCCTAGAATATGCCAAGGATCTATTAAGCATAAACATGTGTGAATAATCGAAGTAAGATTGCGTAAAATATACTTACAATGAACGGTTATTGGATGTGTAGATAACAAAAAATTTGCTCATTTGAGAAGTGCTCCAAGCTCTTCTATGTATGAATGATAAACTCCAAGCTTTGATCTTTGAATTCCAAACTCAATGGGATAGTTTCCCTATCATATTTGTAGACTCTTTAATATGCTAGCAATGGAAAATTTTGCAACAACATTTCCCCTAAAGTGAGAGCAACTCTCGGCAATTGTAATGAGAGGAGAGAGAGATGTGTTTCACGCCACTTCCAAAAAATGTGAGAGTGTGAGATGTGTTTTTGATTTTCCAAAAATCAACTAATGAATTACCAAACATCCAAAGTTAGTAAAGGTCTATCACAAGTCAAAAATAAAATAATGAAAGTGTAAGAAACAAGCTAACACCAACTAACAACTTCCATCAACCAAAAGGTGATGAGATTGACTAGTGATGCGACTTGTGGGCCCCACTTTAAATTCAAAATCCGAGTGGGCCCGCTAAACACATTTCGGGCTCGGGTTCGTTAATTCCGAATTAATGAATTTTTCGTCGCGACTTAATTAAATCAAATTTAATTAAATAATAATACCTCGCAAAATTATTACAAAAGTCGCTCGCGAATTAATTCTAAATTAATTTGTTCGCCTGAATTAAAATCCAATTTTAATTCCGCTTTGAAATCTAATTTCATTTAATATATCGAATATATTATTTAATCGATTAATTCCAAATTAATAGTTCTCTCTCTTCAAATCGAATTTTATCCCAGATAAATTCTTTCCGCAATTAATCCTAGATTAATTTTCTCTCTCACATAATTAATCCCAGATTATTTTTTTAGAGTCAAACGTCATCGATGAATCTTCGGGGAGCGACCCATGAGATCCCTGGATATCTTGGCAGTAAATCCGGTCGTCGGACTATCCGAACACGTGCGTACCTCGTACCATGTTCTTACCGATTTACAAGACATGGGTGGCTTCTAGCAAAGAACCGTGCCAACCCAATTCTCCAGAAATATTCTTTAAGGAATATATAATCTTTGTCAGGCATAGTATACGTAGTATTGCGTATTACGATCCAGTATCGGATATCACATGCTAGGCCTAAATCTGGAATTGTGTCTGCCTCATACGAAGCATATATCGGATCTCTGGTAACTGGTCTCTATAATCGGATAATCATGACCTAGTCATATTATCTCGATGATTGCAGTACTTAAGATTACTAGTTACGTATCCTACATGATCATCATCTCCATATGACTGAATTGATACTTCCATCTTGACATCACACCCAATACACTACAATTCTCAGTATACCCAGAAGAGGCGTACATGGAACCTGTTAAAGCCCCGGATGACCAAAACCAAAGTATACTGATTGTTGCAAGTATTACCGATGCAAGTCTCAAGTTAAGATCAAATACACCTACCCTGATTCGGATTCCCATAGACACATAGTCATACTACCAATGGGATTCCGAGGAGTCTATCCAGAGCGAAGCTGTTTCCGTACCATCGGTAAATAGAACCTCCTATTACACTTGCATGAGTATCCAATACCAAAATATATGAGAAATATGCAGTTACGCTTCCATAACACGAACAAGTGTAATACTAGCCTATTCCGCATTATCGATGTCCAGTCTCGATAATACTACAACTATGGATATTTAATGATTAAACCTTACGTGGATTAATACTGTCTCAAATCTTATTAATTTGGTACTAATCATATGGAATTTTATCATTTATATATCCAAGTAATCTAATTACAAAATGATAAAAGAGCAATTTCCTTTGTCACATAGTTAATTTGTACAACAACATCATGTTCTGTATAAATAGTGATGATGTGGCTCATAATTGTCCAACAATCTCTCACTTGGCCTATAGCCAATCACTCAACTGTCCTACACCTGAACTATGTACTGGTCGCTCAAACTTCAGCTAAGAAACAACTTTCGTCAGCGGATTTCCAAGGTTATCATCCGATGTGATTTATTTGATCATATACTTGGATGCGAATCAGATGAAATAGTCAAAGTATATACTTGGATCGTTGATGAGACCGCGATTCTTTAGCCTGTGTTGTAGCCCAGCTCAACTGCTAGCCGAACTACACCTAATCCAATTAGGATTATGTAGATCCAAAATGCTTATTTTGCTGCTTCAGCTCCAGCAATGTTCCACTTTTGTTATTTATTCGGCAATAGTATCTTGCTTGGAAGATTTCCAGCTCACTGTTCCGTTATTCAAACTAAATATGTACCCTTATTGTGACTTAAAGTCGTCTTTGTCGGTTTGGAAACTTACAGCGGTGAACCTAGTCACCTCAAGTTCCTTTTTCCCATATTATCAGAATGCATCCTTAGTTCGTCCAAGATACTCAAGGATGTTCTTTACATTAATCCATTGACCATCACCTGGATTGGCCTTATAGCGTCTATATATGCTCAAAGCATATGAGACATCAGGTCACATACATTTCAAAAACATACGAGCTCTGTGAGGGTTGTCAGTAGCTTTCTAGATCTATCCCAGTAGATCTTTATTCCTAGAATAAAGCCTGATTCTCCCAGGTTTTTCATGGAGAATTTTAATGAAAGCCAATCTTTCACCGATTATATTATAGGAATTTTATTGCTAAGAAGCAATACATCATCAACTTATAGGACATTCATTGTTAGTGCGCTCCCAATAACCTTCTTATATACACAAGAATTATATTCGTTTTGAATGAAATAATATACCATTATGATCTCATCAAAACGTTGGTTCCAAGAACGCTAGGCTTACTTCAATCCATAAATGGATCGATTTAACTTGCAAACCTTGTTTGTATGTTCCGGCATGACAAAACCGTCAGGATGTTGTAAACATCCTCCAAAAGGTTTCCGTTAAGGAAAGCGGTTTTGACGACCATCTGCCATATTTCATTATGAAATATACAGCAATAGCAAGCATTATCCGAATGGATTTGATCATGACAATGGGTAAAAGGTGTCGTCGTAATCGACACCATATTGATGATGATACCCTTTCGTTACAAGCCTAGCTTTGTACGTTTGTATGTTGCCATCCATGTTTGTCTTCACCATGAAGACCGATTTGCTACCAATAGGCACAATGTCTTCTGGTATATCAATCAGTGTCCAAACATGGTTGGTATACATGGAATCCATTTCGGACTTCATGGCACTTTGCCATAAAAGGAGTCGATACCTTGTATCACTTCCTCATACGTAGTCGGTTCGTCTTCCTCAATAAGATTGATATCTACATGAGGTGAGATCAGAAACCTATACCTCCCAGGTTGTTTTCTGACTCTCTCCGACCTACGCGGTTCTTATGTATTCGAAGATTATCGGTACAGTTTCATCCCTGATGAACTGTTGGTCTTCCGTGAGGACTCGGTGTCTGGAACAGTATTATTCCAATTTTCATCGAGTTTTACTTTCCTCCCACTTATCACTGCATATAGGAATTCCTCTTAGGAAAACCGCATGGAGAGCAACAATTACATTGTTCTCTTGTGAGTTGTATAAGTACTATATTTTGGTTTCCCTATGATAACCTATAAATAGGCACTTATCTGATTTGGGTTCTAGTTTGGTATCATCCAAACGTTTATAGTATGCCCAACATTCCCAAATATTCAAGAATGAGAAACCCGATTTCTTTCCTGTTCATATCTAATATGAAGTCTGTCTAACAGATTTTCATGGAACCTTATTCAAAATAAGTATTGCACTGTACAATGCGTATCCTTAGAAGGAAATTGGTAGCTCAGAGCAACTCATCATTAACCTGACTATGTCCAACAAAGTTTAGTTTCTCCGTACGGACACACCACTCGATTGAGGTGTTCCGGGAGGAGTCCACTGTGAAAGAATATTATACTCTTTCAGATAATCAAGAAACTTATTGCTTAAGTATTTTCCACTACGGTCCAACCGTAATGTTTTAATACTTTTACTAGTCTTTTTTTCTACTTCGTGTTGTTGGGTTTTCTAAGCTTCCCAAGATCATTTCAAGCAATGAAAATAAATACGAATACAACGAGGGAGTTGCGGAATACTCACAATGATCGGTTGAGCGACGCGAATGAAGACAAAAATCTCGTTTCTGCCCTCTCCATGCTCTCGGCAGTGAGCTGATTTGGAGTCCCCATTTTTGGCTTCAATCTTCAAGAATCCAAGCTTCAAGCTTTCGAATGGTATTCCAAGCTCGGGGGTGGGTTTCCCTATCACCTTCGTATGTCTCCTAGAGTGTGCTAGCACTATGATTTTGCAACAAAATCACTTAATTTCTTCTCTTACTGCTCTCGGCAGTGAGCCAAACCAGAAGCAAGAATCAGCCCTCATGGGCGTGAATGAGGGAAGAAAGATGGAAGAGAGAGATGAGTGTTAATTGGTTAAAATGTGTATCTAATACACAATATATATTTTCAAAAAATAAATAAAGGATTTACCAAATATTTGGCTTTCCAAAAGTCAAATAATCAAATCCATCAACTCACATCAATCAATCAATCAATGTGACAAGTTGTCACATCACTCAAAATGACTAATGATGTGACGCTTGATGCGACTAATGATTTGACGCTTGATTTGACTTACGTGCCGCACTCGAATTCAAAATGCGAATGCGCTCGTAAACAATTCCGGGCTCGGGTTCGTTAATTACAAATTAACGAATTTTCCGTTGCGACGTAATTAAATCTAATTTAGTTAAATAATCATGCCAAGCATAATTACTATTCACGTCGCTAACGAATTAATTTTAAATTAACTCTTTCGCCCGAATTAAAATCTAATTTCAATTCCGCATCGAAATCCAATTTCGTTCAATATATCGAATATATTAATTTATCGATTAATTCCAAATTAATCGTTCTCTCTCTTTAAATGCTATTTTATCCCAGATAAAATATCTCTGTAATTAATCCCAGATTAATTTTCTCTCTCATCCAATTAATCCCAGATTAATAAAGTGCGAGTCATACGTCATCGGTGAATCTTCGGGAAGCGACCCATGAGATCCCCGGATATGTTGGCAGTAAATACGGTTGTCGGACTATCCGAACATGTACGTACCAAGTACGACGTTTTATCGATTTACAATACAAGGTTGGCTTCTAGCAAAGCGCCATGTCTTCCCAATTCTCCAGAAACATGCTTACAGGAATAAGCGATCTATATCAGGTGTAGTATACGTGGTATTGCGTATTTCGATCCAGTATCGGATGATCACGTGCTAGGCCTGGGGCTGGAATTGTGTCTGCCCCGTACGAATCACATATCGGATGTCTGGTAACTAGTCTCTATAATCGGATAAACCTGACCTTGTCATTTTATCCCGATGACTGCAGTACATAAGAGAACCAGTACCGTATCAGACGTGACCATCATCTCCATATGACTGGAGTGACACTTCTGTCTTGACATCACACCCAACACACTATGATTCTCAATATACCCAGCAGAGGCGTACACAGAACCTGTTAAAGCCCTGGACGACCAAAACCAAAGTATATTGATTGTCACAAGTATTAGCGGTGCAAGTCTCAGGTTAAGACCAAATACACCTACCTGATTTCGGACTTCCATAGACACATTGTCATACTACCAATGGAATTCCGATGGGGTCTATCCAGAGCGAAACTGTTTCCCGTACCATCGGTAAAACACAACCTCCTATCACACTTGCATGAGTATCCTATACCCAAATATATGAGAACTATGTTGTTGTGCCCTCACAACGCGCACAAGTGTAATACTAGTCTTTTACGCATTTATCGATGTCCAATCTCGATAATACTCTGACTAGGGATATTTAATGATTTATCGTTCGTGGACTGATACTGTCTCATATCATTCTCAATCCAGGAACAAATCATAGGGACCTCCTATCATTTATATATCTTGGTGATCTAATCACAAATGATAAGAGAGCAATATCCTTTGTCACATAGTTAATTTGTACAACAACACCATGATCTGTACAAATAGTGACGCTATGGGTCATAATTGTCCAACACGTGTCGAAACTCTTTGAATTACTCAAAAGTTCTTGCCTTGTGTTTCATAAGATACACATAACCATAATGTGATGCCACATCCATAAAGGTTACGAAGTATTTATATCCACCTCCAGCCTAGCTAGATATGGGCCCACTTACGTCACTATGAACGATGGCTAACAGATCGGTGGCACTTGCACTTTTACCAAGTAAAATGTGTTTTAAACACTTTTCCTAATAAACTAGATTCGTAGACATCATTTGAATTAGAATTAAATCTGTCATGGTATCCACTCTTCGAAAGTGTGGATATACGAGTCTTGTTAATATGTCCCAGACAACAATGCCACTTTTAAGTCTCAACGGATTTATTTAGTTTGAGCTTTTGTATGTCATGTTATATGTTTGAGATTTGTTTATATTCAAAATATAAATAATGTTATTTACATCTAATGTGTATATCTCAATATTTTCTTTATAAACAAAACACCAGGTGTTCTGGAACATAAAGGTATACGCGCAATGTGTTAAACTAGATATAGAGATAATATTTCTAGTCAAACTATGTACATTATAACAGTTTCCTAATTTAAGTACATGCCCTAAGGGCAGTTCCAAAACTTAGGTTCCTACGGTCAAAACAACGACTCTCGTCCCATTTTCGACTCGCAGGTCGATCTCATCTGAAGCCAGTCTCCTGCTAATCAGTAGATTCTGCACATCAGTATATATATTTATGTACCACATCCAGTATCTAAAATCTAATTTTAAAACCAGCAGTGGACATGTTTATAACAAACATACCTGAAGCCGGAGCCTTGTCTGTCTTCATTTCCTTAATGTCTGCCTTGTCCATACGGCAGTCACACTTTCAGTGACCCCGTTTGCCATAATTTAGGCAGACATCTTGGGATAAGTCATTTTGTCTTCCCAGAAGACTGTGACGATATAACCTTGTCGTTTACTTCACACCCTCAGAAGCCTTCGCCCACTGTGATGTCAAAGTAAAATGCGTCTTGCGCTTCTTGCCCTGTTAGAAGCTCTGGCTCTGCCTCCTTGAGTATAGCCATTAACTCTCCAAGAGTTCTCTCTTGGTTCATCATGAACCCGCCCCAGCTTTCGGGCAGAGACTGTAAGATCAAATCTATAGAAGTCTCGGCCTCGTAGGTAATGCCCAGTTAACCTAGCTGTTCGATGTCAGCAATCATCTGTGACACCTAGTGCTCGACAGATATACCCTCTGACATACGCGAGCATAAGAGCTTCTTTTGTACTTTTAAGATCTAAGGTTAGATCTATAAAGATCCTTTAATTTCATCATCATGGTATAAGAATCTAATCCTTAGTTCTGACGACGAAATTTAGGAGTCTTTGTGGCAAGCATAATGGATTGAGTACTAAAGTTATCACCACGATGAGTCTTCCAAAGCTCATGCTCTACTATTTGCTCAACTCCGGGCTTAGTAAGTATGTCCATGGTGAAACCGCGGTGGAGGCATTGGCACAAGAGCTTCTGGAAAGGGATGAAGTCCTTCGGCAACTCAAGAGTAATTTATCGCGAGCTCAAGACCGCATGAAAAGGTATGGCAATGTGCACATGAGAGATGTTTCTTACCAGGAGGGAGAATAGGTGTATCTCAAACTGCGGCCTCATCGGCAACACTCTGTGGCAAGAAAAGTTAACACTAAACTAGCAGCTAGGTTTTATGGACCCTTCCACATTCTACAGAAGGTGGGTGAAGTAGCTTACAAATTGCAGTTGCCTGAAGGATCACGGGTTCATCCTGTCTTCCATGCATCTCAGCTTAAGAGAGCTATAGGCTCAGGGCATATCCCAACGGCATTACCAGCGAGTATGGAGAAGAATCGTCAGGTGCAGTGGATTCCAGAATCCTCAGTTGCTCAGAGATTCAAATAGAAGGGTAGTCAGCAAGTTGGATAGTGGTTAATCAAGGGGCAAAACAAACCGGTGGAAGAAGCCACATGGGAGGATCAAGAGGACATTCTACATCAATTTCCGGAATTTGGACTTTGGGGACAATTCCGTTGTTAGAGAAGGAGGCAATGATAGGGTCGGAGGTCAAGAAGGCAGGCAGAAGAACTCAAGAGATGGGCTTGGGGTTGAGCAGAGAGACTCAAGGGATGGGCTTGGATTCGAGCAGACTCGTGAGCAGGCTATTGGGAATGAATCAACTGCAGCAGCCCATTCAGTTGGAAGGCCACCCATTCGGTTTGTTTATGGCAGAAAGGAGAACAAGGGGAACACATGAAGTGGGAGGCCTGGACAGCTGGCAAATGACGTGGATAGAGTTAGTTAAGGGGAAGAATTAGGGGTGTCAAAACGAATCAACGAATCGAATTTGTGTCGAATCCTAAACGAATCGAATCAAAATATGATGGATTCGTATTCGATTCGTTTATTAAACGAATCCTAATATCAGAATTCGTATTCGATTCGTTTAATAAACGAATCGAATACGAATATTCGTTTATTCGTTTAGTCAATGATATTATTTAATAAAATAATTTACCACACTTGAGTTACATCAATTATTCATTAAGATATACATACGAAATGTGTAATTAATATATTTACTAAAAATATCTCACCAAATACCGAAAAATATTAATTTTTCTATGATAATTAGCTATAATTTCTCGAATATTAATTGAAAATTAACAATAACTAGTAAATAAAAATAATAAACGAATCCTAAACGAATCAACGAATCAATAAGCTTAAATTCGTATTCGATTCGTTTAATAAACGAATCGAATCGAATTGACCCATTTATTAAACGAATCCATTTTTTCAAACCCGTATTCGCTTTAAAGCGAATCGAATCGAACGAATAAACGAATCCTGACCCAAATTGACACCCCTAGGAAGAATATATATATATAGTGTAATCATGAAATGAGGATTCTGTCTAGAGATTTGATGAATTGTTGTTAGGGTTGTTTTGGGCAGCAGGCCTGGAGGCTGCGTGCTTTTCTTCGTTTGTTTGCTGTTATTAGTATTAAACATACCATCGTGTTATTTTCTTAACAAACTCCATATCAATTGCGTCTTGAATCCAGATTACACATTCCTTTTTCTTTATATATCTGATTGTGAAAGAATGATTTGTCACTATCACTCCGTTCGAGAAAGAGTAGAGTCTGGTGAACACGTCTCTTCTGCTTAATGAGAATTACAAATCAAGTTGAATCCTCAACAAACACTACTCTACAATCCCCCTCTCTCTCTCAACTTCAACAATTACTAACCATGATGGTGCAGAAGGTCCATGATATCTGGAGACTTCATTAGATTTGTAACAGCTGAACAAGAGAAAAGGAGAATTAATTAACAGGTAAAAAAGAAACAGCAAAGCTTGCCAAGATATCTTGGCAAAGCTGGATTCCACCTTATTCTGTTCAGAGCATGCTTGTGAACATATATATAGCTCACATGAGAGAAGCCTCTGCACAATACAAGACCTTGCGCTAAATGATTCGATGCTCAGCCTCAGAAAATGCATTGGAATTAGGAATGCAGTTATCAAGATTCACCGAGACATTCGCCTGATGATCAACAACAGTGATTAAAGCCCTGCATATGTACTCTTTTGTGTTCTCCACCACAGTAACAACAACATCCCTGCAAAACAAGTCCAGTCACTGTTTGTATACATTTCAAACCTGAGGCATAAATAAATAAATGAAAAATTCATATTTTTTTCTCTTTGGCATTCAAGAATGTTGATTCACAATAATCAACAGCATAATGAAGCTGCGAGCGCAAGTCTTTCAGGTCCTGGAACGATGAAGAAAGATAGTTAATTGAACTAATGATTCACAAGATAAACAAATGTTAATAAAAATAAAATAAATAAAAAAAAAAAAAAAAAAAAAAAAACAGAACATGCCTTGGGAGACTTACCAAAGTAAAAAACTTCATCAGGCTCAGCTTCTTGATTTTGGAAAGCAGATAATTCAGAGATATGCATTCTATATGTTTATTCAATAACAATGCAAAGAAGGTACCTGCCTCTCTTCTTATCTTTGGTTATAGAATTGGTGGTGGAGCAATGGGTAACTGGAGACTCGTGACATAAGTAAAACTTACAAAAAAAGGAAAGGTCATTTAAGTTTGAGATTCTTTCATATAATTTATAGCTAGGAAGTACAAAAAAGACAAAAATAACAGAAGAATGATGCAGCCTATGATATAGAATTTGGTGAGCTTTATCAACTAGCTTATACTATTTGTGTAATATTTATAAGTTAACTTATACTCTCAATCAATACTCTTTATCGGTGCTTGAGTTCCTGCGATTTTGTGTTTGTTTGCTCTGTGCCTTTGATCCAATGCTGACTGACAGGGTGATCTTTTGTGGCACCTTTTCTTTTTTCTTTTTTTTTTTCTTTCCAAAAAGTGTTAATGTGAAAGACATTCAACTTAAAAGAGTTGAGCAAAAGAGGATTTTAGCAATGGTCTCCTATGGTCAAGAATTCACCTGCGTGGTTAAACACTTAACTGGACGGCAATGAAGGCATGTACCATGGTATATTACAAAACACGTGAATAAATTTTGATAAAATAATAATAATAATAATAATAATAATAATAATAATAATAATATAATAATAATAATATAATAATAATAATAATAATAATAATAATAATAATCAGCAAAAAAGTACTATAGTTACATGAAAATTTCTCACCCAGACTTCCAGGAAGGAAAGGTACAAATGAAACCTTAGGATGAACACACTGAGACTTCCCCTACCCAGAACAAAATCACAACCCTAGAGTAAACTTTGGTAAAAAGCCTTAACCTAACACCATCAGTAGGAGATCATTCATAGAGTTTGAACCAAAAAGCAAGCTGTAGGTCTTCATAACTGTACAGGAAGTTTCCGATTGGGAGTTCATTTCTCCGATTCCCTGAACATCATTCGATGAACTTAAGAAGATAACCATGCATTTCATATTTCAAAATCAATAACACGGTCACCAAGCTCCTCTGCAGCCTCAATTTTTGATAAAATTGATTGATGATTTAATAACACTGATGCCGACAGAATTTTTGTTAGATTTTTGTACATCTTCTGAACTGGCTTTTTTGTATTCACAGAGGTGCTATCATCTGACGAATGTGGCATCATTTTATCTTCTGTTCGAGTACTTGACCTTGCTTGTCCTTTGTTAAGTTCAAGATGCGGCAGATCTATAAATACAAGCAAACTATGTCACTATGATACAAGTAAACCGTGTCAGTATGCAAATGATACATCAGCTTATCTTGAAGATGAGTCAACTGATTCAATTCATGACATGCTCCTTTATCTTGAATGCTATGTGAGTCAATATAATGTTTAATTCCAATGAGCCCATAAACAATCTTTCTCATCTATTTATTTAGAGAATATTAACTAATAGTAGTCCGTCTCACCTTTGGGACTGGAGGCAGAAATTTGCCTTTTCACATGTGATTTAGCACGTGTAACACATAACCACGACCTTTCCTCGTCATAATCATGTTCAGATGCAATCGGAATATGCCAATTGCCTTTCTCCGATTCCTGTTGAAGTGTTGTTCCATTAGGCATATTCATACCTCTTTATCTTGTGAAATTTTTCAATAGCTGATTTACATCTGACCATCCACACTTATTCCCCTTTATTTTTGTTTATATTTCAAACAGACGGCAAAAGGTGCGTAGGCATAAGTGGTTCTGACCTGAATAACAACGGAACAAGGAGGAGGCATGTAGAACTCTGGGCCAGAATCAGAGAAACTGAAGCGAACCTTATATTAGGAATGGAGAGATAGATGCCTTGTTAGAAAAAATTTACCAGAGAATCATACAAGAAAATGAGCAT
The DNA here is from genome assembly GCA_019454045.1 of Zanthoxylum bungeanum. Classification (NCBI taxonomy): domain Eukaryota; kingdom Viridiplantae; phylum Streptophyta; class Magnoliopsida; order Sapindales; family Rutaceae; genus Zanthoxylum; species Zanthoxylum bungeanum. The sequence goes on along the minus strand of SKCR01040482.1, from coordinate 25,251 downwards.
GATTGTTAACACAAATTATTATCAGATTCTATATAAATAAGCAGAATTTGTACTTAATACAATTATTGGAAAATTTAAAAATTAAACCAGCAATAGTGGAGAGATTCACTCACTTGATGCCTTTCTTTCCATCTGGGGAAGAAGTCATTTCCTAGAAGTTGAAATGTATGATCTCTCATCTCGTCATTAGTCACAAGCAAGCACTTGAACTTTATAGCTGCATATAACCAGTACCTGAAGCACACGTTATTACCCATGATGTTTTAAATGCACACGCATCAGAAAAATGATTCCGGCAAAAAGCTATTTGATTAAACGAAAACTTGAACTGAATTTAGAAATAAAATCTTTCTTGTGGTTTATCCATTCCCTGGATATATGTTTCATACCAATCATCATTGGATCCAGTAGGTGTTGCATAGAGAGCATCAGCATTTTTCCACTTCTCTATCAATGCCCTATTTACTGGTTGATCCATCTTGTGTCCAGTTATACGCCTGTTGTGCAAAACTATGAGCGGCCATTTCTTTGAAGGGAACTTTTGGCGTATCCCATTAACAACTGCATTGACCTAAAAAAAATAAACCACAAAAGAAAACACTATAATATCCATCAACGTATAGAGCAAAACATTGAGCTTGTGCTACCATTCTTTGAGCCATTATATAACTTACCCTTGGTGGTTTGAAATTTCTTTGGCTGTAAAGACCTACATTCGCAGCATCTACCACTGCTTCAAATGGTCCATAGTAATCAAGCCATTTCTGCAAGTAATAAGATTTTTTTTCTCCCTTCATATAATAAAAAAAAAAAAAAAAAAAATATTTGCATAAACAATAGACTTTCTTACCTGAAATTTTTGAAAGCTTGAATTTCTCTCTCTCTTTATAGCTATAGATGCAACTGACTCGGCAAACTTCTCGGTTTCCATAGGATCAAGGTCGATAATGGCCAACTTTTCCCCACAACACTTACATGATGCATCACCTCCAACTTTCGTATGAGATACAATCCACTTACCCTTGCCTAACCAACCTAGCCCATGCCAGCCTCCACCTTTACTTTCCATTGTTTCCTTCATCAATCTTTCATCCCATTTTTTTCCCCCTAGTCTTGCAGCGTCCTTGCTGGTAAACCATTTTACAATTACATCTGCAGTAGAGAGTGAAACCTTCCTTACACTTGTTCTTAGTTTATGCAACAAATAATACACCTTGTCACCTTTACCAGCGGCCACACTTACTCTTAAGAGTGCCTCCAATTCAGGCTCTTCTGGATAAACACCATGCTCTACCATGTGTTCTTCAACAGCAAACGCTTTATCAACATCTCCACTATTGCAAAAGACAGATAGAGCAGGACCATAAGAACGTAATCGAGGATTTATCCCCAGTGCCTTCATTTTTTTCACCATATCAAATGCCATGTCACCATTACCCATTGACATTGCCATTCTACCTACAGCGGTCAGGCTTGCTTCAGTCATTGGGACCTCATCCAAACACATCTTCTCATAGATCTCAAATCCCCTCTGGAGAGCATACTTCTTGACATCTTCACTTAGGCGAATCTCATAAGCATGTTGATCTTTCTCATGTGACTGATCATCAAGTCCTATTTGTGGATTACTCTCTCCATCTAAAAGTTGAGAATTTAGCTTCATATGGCCACTAGAAAACTGAACTAAGCTCTCTTTTCCATTGAATGCGCTATCTAAGTCATCAAACCTATTACTAGAATTTGACTCCAGTTTATCAATCATTTTATGACTACCATCATCGAATTTCCCATTGTTATTCCTATCTTTTGAATCATCTAACTCCACAGTATTCATAGTTGAAACTTCAATAGACACACCTAACATATCCAAAGTTCGACTGCCACTCCCACTTTTAGCAGGCTTTACAACGCCAACAGCAGCAGAGGAGCATAGATACAGAAGCACATTATAATGGTACTGCCCTAACTTGATACCTTCCCTCTGAGATTTATTATACAATTGAATTGCACCCATTACATCACCTCTCTTTGAGCACATATCCAACTCAACTCTCAACTGAAATTCTGCTGAAACATTCTTACTTTTCCTAGACCCTTTCTCCACATTTTTCTCCCGGATCTTATAATGATCCCCATCATCAGTTCTCTTCTCCACAAATTCATTAACCACTTCACTGTTAACAGTTTTTGAAGATTTGATACTCATCTTCTCATCTTTAGACCTCAAAGAAGAATTCCCAGAACCCATTTCTCTTCTTTTTCTAAAATCAAAGTTCTTTCTAGAGTTCTTATCCTTGGCAAGCCCCTTTCCATCGTTTTCCTCCACTAATGAATCAAATCTTTTATCTCTAGTCCTTAAAGAAGAAACCCCAGAAGCAGTTCCTTTTCTAGTCTCATGGTCTGTTTCAGTTGTGGACAACTTTGCATGTATGTTCCTAACAGGAGCTTTAACTACAAGAAGTGGTGTGTGTTTAGGATGCGAAGAGGTTAAGACATGAGATAAAAATTGGAAATTGAAGACAGTGAGAGGCGAAGGGGACTTACATAGAGCAAGTGAGAAGGGTTGTTTTTGCTGCTGCAGAGTGTTGAATGTAAAAGAGGAGGCCATGTGTGTGGCCGTTGGACACCTCTCTGAAATATTATTGATATGGCTGGCTATAATATAAGAAGTTAGAATAACATAAATGCTCTTTACTTCCAAATATTTGCGGATAAGTGCCCCTTCTGCTTATCTCTTTGATTTTTCCCCCGCAGGGCAATCTGCGGGATTTCACAATTCTTCTACCTTTTGGCCGAATTATCAATAGATGAAAAACAATAATAATGCATAGCATTGTCCCTTTGAATACTGTAGCTGTACGTTCATATGTAACATAAAATATAAACTAGGGATTAATAAATGGCGAATTGAATTAGATTAAAAAACGGAATCTAAAATCAAAAAATTGAAAAGACTCAATCAGTTCATACAGTCAAATTTTAAAATTAAAATATATATATATATATATATTTTTAATTTAAAACTAAAAAAATCAGGTATGTAAATAAAGTCTGATTAAGTTCATCTAGCCATGTTGAAAACCTTAACCGATGAATTTGATATTTTGAACCCCACCATTTCTTGTCAGATAGAGTACCGAAATTTCTCATTTTGATTTTTAAAAAAATAGTAATAATTCAAACATTTGGGCTCTGCCGCGGCATTGCCTAAATTCCTGAAACACTTGTAAAGCCCAACACTTCAACAAGAGGAGCGACCAGTTGGTTCACTAAACCCTGACCCAGCGTCACACGTGTTGGAGATTCTAAGGGTCCCAAGGATCATAGATCAAGCATGAACATGTGTCAATACAATCAAGGAAGTCGCGGAATACTTACATCCATCGGTTGAGCGACGCTTTGACGAACAAAAATTCTGTTTTTGCTCACTGGTCTGTGCGGCAGTGGGCTGCATTCCCTCACTGGTTTCGGCCATTGGAGATCAACTTCCAAGCTCCAAGCTTCGTCATGGTGATTCCCGGCTCATGGGTGGACTTCCCTATCACCTTCTCATGATCCCGGAGTGTGCTAGCACTCTTGATTTTGCCAAGAAAATCGCACTTGCTTCCCATCATTTCTTCAATCCATCGGCAGTTCACTGCCTTACAAGAAGAAGAAAATGGCGTGAGGAGAGAAGAGGGAAAAGAGAGAAGAGAGAGTTGAAAAGTGTAAAGTGTATTTGATTTCTAAAATCAAAAAACAACATATACCAAACATATAAAATTAATATATGTCACTCAAGCCTTTTTAAAAGCTTTTCAACCACTCCCATCAAGTCACATCTATCCATCAAATTGTCAAGTCACATCACTCAAAGTGACAATTAATTTGACGCTTGATGCGACTAGCGATTTGACGCTTGATTTGACGTGCCGCACTCGAATTCGAAATGGGAATGCGCTCGCAAACATTCCCGGGCTCGGGTTCGCTAATTCCAAATTAACGAATTTTCCGTTGCGTCGTAATTAAATGATTACGCCTAGCGAAGTCACTATTCACGTCGCTAACGAATTAATTCTAAATTAATTCGCTCGCCCGAATTAAAATCTAATTTTAATTCCGCGTCGAAATCCAATTTCGTTTAATATATCAAATATATTAATTTACCGATTAATTCCAAATTAATCGTTATCTCTCTTTAATTGATATTTTATCCTAATAAAATATCTCCGCAATTAATCCCAAATTAATTTTCTCTCTCATCTTATTAATCCCAGATTAATTAAAGTGTGAGTCATACGTCATCGGTGAATCTTTGGGAAGCGACCCATGAGATCCCCGGATATATTGGCAGTAAATTCGGTCGTCGGACTATCCGAACACGTAAGTACCTCGTACTACGTTTATACCGAATTACAAGACAAGGTTGGCTTCTAGCAAAGCGTCATGCCTCCCCAATTCTCCGGAAATATCCTTACAGTAATAAAGGATCTGTATCAGGTGTAGTATACGTAGTATTGCGTATTTTTGTCCAGTATCGGATGATCACATGCAAGGCCAGGGGCTGGTACAGTGTCTGCCCCGTACGAAGCATATATCGGATAACGAGCAACTAGTCTCTTTAAAATCGGATAATCATGACCAAGTCATATTATCCCGACGGTTGCAACCTTATATAGAGAACCAGTTCTGTATCCCTGAGCGATCATCAACTCCATATGACTGGAGTGACACTTCTGTCTTGACATCACACCCAACATACTACGATTCTCAATATACCCAGCATTGGCGTACACAGAAACTGTTAAAGCCATGGGCGACCGCAACCAAAGTATATTGATTGTCGCAAGTATTAGCGGTGCAAGTCTCAGGTTAAGACCAAATACACCTACCCTGATTTCGGATTTCCATAGACACATAGTCATACTACCAATGGAATTCCGAGGGGGTCTATCCAAAGCGAAGCTGTTTCCCGTACCATCGGTAAAACAAAACCTCCTATTACACTTGCATGAGTATCCTATACCCAAATATATGACAACTATGTCGTTGTGCCCTCACAACGCGCACAAGTGTAATACTAGTCTTTTACACATTCATCGATGTCCAATCTCGATAATGCTCCGACTATGGATATTTAATGATTTATCATTCGTGGATTGATACTGTCTCATATCATTCTCAATCCATGAACAAATCACATGGACCTCCTATCATTTATATATCTTGGTGATCTAATCACAAATGATAAGAGTGCAATCTCCTTTGTCACATAGTTAATTTGTACAACAACACCATGATCTTTACAAATAGTGACGTTATGGGTCATAATTGTCCAACAATCTCCCACTTGGCCTATAGCCAGTCACTCGAGTGCTTACACCCGAACTATGTACGGTTGGCTCAAACTGCTGAGAAAAGGTTTCGTCAGCGGATTTTCATGATTATCATCTGATGCGATTTATTCGATCATCACATCGCCACGATGTATGATCCGAACGAATCAGATGAATATCGAAGTATGTATTTGGATCGTTGATGAGACCATTAATTCTTTAGCCTGTGCTCAAGCCTAGCTCAGCTGCTAACAGAATTATATCTAATCTAATTAGATTTGTTTATCGACCCAGAAGGCTTCCATTGCTGCCTCAGCTGCAGTAATAACCCGCATTTGTTGTTTATTCGGTAACAGTATCTTGCTTGGAAGATTTCCAGCTCACTGTACCATTATTCAAACTGTACAGTACCGTTTGCGACTTTTAGTCGTTTTATCGGTTAGGAAACTTGCTACATTGATCTCAGTCACTTCAAGTTCTCATTCTCTATAGTTAAGACAACATCCTTAGATCTCTAAGATACTAACGGAAACATCAATCCAATGACTATCACTTGGATTGGCCTGTTTGTGAATCCATATGCTCAAAGCGTATGAGACACCAGGTCGAGTACATTTTTCAATGTACGAGTTCTCGGAGATTTTTTCTCGAAAGCCTAGCTTTCACCGATTGTTATTATGGGAATATCATTTCCAAGAAATGAGGTATTATCATTATTTATAGGACAGCCACTGTCAGTGCGCTCCCACTAACCCTCTTATTATACACAAGAATCTTTTCGTTTTGAATTAAATCATAAACCATTATGATTAGATCAAAACGATAATTCCAAGAACCTAATGCGTGCTTCAATCCAAACATGGATCGAATAACCCGCAAACCTTGTTTGCTAGTTTTGGTACGACCGACAGGATGTTGTAAACATCCTCCGAAAGGTTTCCTTTTCAAGAAAGCGATTTTCCCGTTAAGCTGTCATATTTCATAAATGAAACACGCAACTTTAGCAAGCATTATCCAAATGGATTTACAGTGGCAACAGTTAAAAGGTTGAATCGTAATCAGCACAATGCTGATAACGATACCTTTCCGCTAAAAGCCTAGCTTTATACGTTGGTATGTTTCCATCCATGTACGTCTTCCTTGAAGACTTATAAGTACCAATAGGCACAATGCCTTACGGTACATCAACTAGTTCTAAACTTGTTGATATACATGGAATCCATTTCGGACTCATGACACTTTGTCATAATTAGGGAGTCGATACCTTGTATCACTTCCTTGTACGTAGTCAGTTGGTATTCCTCAATAAGATTGACATCTTTATGAGGTGAGATCAGAAACCCATACCTCAGGTTGTTTTCTGACTCTCTCCGACATACGTGGTTCTTGTGTATTCAAAGATTAATGGTAATAGTTTCATCCTTGATGAACTATTTTTGTTCCATTAAAGAATAGGTGTCAGGAATAGTATTACTCCGATTTTCATCGAGTTTTAACTATTCTCCCACTTACCACTGCATATAGGTATTCCTCTTAGGAAAACCATATGGTGAGCAATAATCTAATTGGTCTCTTGTGAGACGTATAAGTACAATACTTATGGTTTCCCTAGGATAACCTACAATTGACACTAATCTAATTTGGGTTTTAGTTTGGTATCATCCAAACATATGCCTAGCATTCCCAAATTTACAGGAATGAGAAACCCGGTTTCTTTCCCGTTCATATCTAATATGAAATCTGTCAAACAAATTTTTATGGAACCTTATTCTAAATAAGTTCTGCACTGTTTATGCGTATCCATTGAAGGAAATGGTAGCTCAGAGAGACTCATGATTAACCTTATCATGTCCAACAAAATTCGGTTTCTCCGTTCGGACACACCGGTCAGGATTGACGTGTTCCGGAGGAGTCCTCTTTGAAAGAATACTATACTCTTTCAAGTATATTAGAAACTTATTGCTTAAGTATTTTCATCATGGTCTAACCGTGACGATTAATACTTTAGCCGATCTGTTTGTCTATTTCGTGTCGAAACTTTAAAAGTTTCCGATTTGTGTTTCAAAAGAGACACATAACCATAACTCGATGCCACATCCCTAAAGGTCACGAAATATTCATATCCACATCTAGCCTAGCTAGACATGGGCCCACTTACTTCACTATGAACTAGGGCTAATAGATCGGTGGCATTTACACTTTTACCAAGTAAATAGTGTTATAGGCACATTGCCCAATAAACTAGATTCGTAGACTTTATTTGAATAGAATCAAATTAGTCCAAGTACCACTCTTCAAAAGTGTGGATATACGAGTCTGGTTTAATTGTGTCCCACACAACAACGCCACAATATGTTTCATCTGATCAAATCAGTTTGAGCAGTTTATTTGTCATGTAATATGTTTGAGATTTATTTATATTCAAAATATAAATTCTGTTATTCACATCTAATGTGTTTATCTTAATATCATCCTTATATAATAAAACACTTTAGTGTTCTAGAATATAAAGGTAAACCCACAGTGGGTTAAACACTGATATAGAGATAATGTTTCTAGTCAAACTAGTTACATTATAACAGTTCCCTAATTTAAGTACACACCCGAGGGTAGTTCCTAAAGTTGGGTATCTATGGTTAAAACAGCGAATTTCGTCCCGTTTCCAATTCGCATATTAAATCTCTACTGAAGTCTGTATCCTGCTCAAAGTAGATTCTGAACATTAATACATATATTTTATGTACCATACTAAGTATTTAAAATCCAATTTTAATACTAGTAGTGAACATATTTATGACAATCATATTTGAAGTCAGAGCCTTGCTCGTCTTCAATTCCTTCATGTCTGCTTTGTCCAAACGGCAGTCACGCTTCCGCGATCCCGTTTGCCAAATTTAGGCAGACATTTTGGGATATGTCATTTATCTTCCCAGAAGATTATAATGATAATGCCTTTGCATTTTTCAACACTCCAGAAGCCTTTGGCCTAGCCTCGGCCTTCTGGAATATCGAAGTAAAGTGCGACTAGCGCTACTTGCCTAATTGCAAAGTTTTGACTTTATCTCCTTGAGAATAGTCATTAACCCTCCAAGAGTTTACTATTGCAATATTAGTACTTCTAAAATCTAAAGATAGATTTATGATGATCCTTCAATTTCATTATCATACTTTAAGGATCTAACCCTTAGTTTTGACAAAGAAATCAATGAGTCTACTGCGGTAAGTAATGGATTAAGCACTAAAGTTTTCATCACATTAATCTTCCAAAGATTATGCTCGACTATTTGCTTAACTCCGGGCTTAGGCATAATATGTTATTTTATCAAATGAAGTAACTTATTAGTTTCCAGTACCATCCTGAAATTATTCACAATTTGAAAATTAAACCATTTAAATACATTTTCCCCAGGATTATGTTTTAAATGCCAATCTTTCAATTTTTTATCTTGATTTTAATAGTCCAACTATTTAATCAACGATTTCGGTACTATTTATTATAATGATTACAATAGTCCAACTATTTAATCAATTATAATTTAATAGATTAAAATCAATTATATTGATTACTATAATCCAATTATAAAATCAACTATAAATGAATAGTTTGAATATAGTCCAACTATTTTTAAAATAACGTTTAAATATTAGTCCAACAAACATTTAATTTATTTGACGAATGATATTTGTTTAAGCGCGTATGGCAAGTAATTAAACGAATATTGCAAATTCAATTCTTGCCTCCCACTATTTTTCGGCGAGCCTCTAACCCTCTGTCGAGTACTCGGGAAATCGTGTTTCCTAGTGGGCTAGGATCCCGTTAAATATCACACAATCTTGACTTTGGCCAACAAATTGTATGATAATTAACTAGGTAGATCTCTAAGATCGATTGGATCCAATCCAATTCCTAGATCCGGTAGGGGGACATCCAAGTCTGAAATATATATCTTATATATGCCAATACATCCAATGTATTACCTAACCATTTTCCTCTGAACAACTAAGCCTTGGCTTTGGCACAACAAACTTAGTGATCCAGTCAAGCGCGACCCATTGACCATGGAAAGCTTCGTAATCAATGTCGATGGACAAGAAGTGGTCTTGACTTTGGCCAACAAACCACAACTTGGACAAGACACTGACATGTAAAAAGCTCTCGTGATTCAAACACATCCTCGACGGACAAAGGCCTTGACTTTGGCCAACAAGCCAATGCCAGTCTTGGATCTTGAGTGAGAATCACTCAATGGAAGGAAAGACGCTTAATATTTTGCGAGGGTTTTTCGTGTGCTAATTGACAACCAATTTATTAACTTTGTTAAGGTCTCATCATCATACACCCTTAAACATGCATTCTAAACACATAATAAAGCGCGTATAAATAAATAATAATGATATGCGGATGGATACTTTACACATTTATCCTAGATCAAATCTCTCCATTTCTTTCTCCCACTGGCACATGTATTTGCTTCTACCTGTTACACTACATTTCTAAAGAAACCTCATTTACATTTAAGGGAACAGGTGAGAAGAGAATACAAAGAATATGGAGGTATAAGGCTGGACACGCAGGTCCAATTAATAAATTCCAAATTTATTACAACAATTTCTAAAATTTCCCCACCCATCTAATATCCATCCGATATACATTATTTATGCATCACAACCATGTATTCACACAAGCATGTTATCAATCAATCTAATCAAATTAATTAATCTGATAACTAGTGACCATCCAATGTTCAAACAACGATTTGATTTTGCTCGAGTCAAACTCGTTTTGCGAATAAGTACTCAAAGTACGAATTATCGAATTAAATTAAACTACACAATTAAATCCAATTCAAATTGTATTTAATTCTAATTCACTATTTAATTCGAAATTAAATACTACACTTTTACTAATAAACCTTTTACGACTTAAATTCAAATTCAATCGCAACGGGTCTCAAAGCCCGATTAACGTCCAACGTTAATTTAATTAAAGTCCAATGGGCTTTTAATTAATTTCTTAAGGCGTGGACTTTTGGTCAACTCGGATCAAACCGATAACCAAAGTCTAATCCGGGAGTTACCCCATAAGCGTAGAAATCAATCTTGGCCCATTAGGCCCAATTAAACTTTAAAGGTCCATTTCTCGCATTTGGGCTTTATGGAGGCGGTTTTGGGCCCAATTGGATCCAACCAAATTTCCTAAACCCAACTTTGTACAACAAAGCCCAATAAGCTCAATTACAACATTAAGGACCCAAATCCAATTTTAAGCCCATTTAATCAAACACAAAAATTCCAATTAATGTTTAATTAAACTAAAGTGTATTACATAATTAATCACCCCAATCAATATTCCAAAACACAAATTAGTACTAATTAATCATGCCATCAACATTAAAACATGTCCAACACATTTTAACAAAAATCAAACCCAATTACATGCTCTTATGCTCTCGGCAATTGGGGATTTTATGTCCAATTCGAATTCAATCCAATTAATTCCACAATCGACATTAAATCATATTCCTGAATGATTTCCAGCACATCCAATTATCAAAATCAAAAAACACCAAGACATATTAGGGCTATATCCATTCGACCATGACCAAAATATTGGGGAAATTTGTTCCAAACACAATTTCAACAAATTGATCCAATCAATCCTTAATTCAAACACATTTAAGCATACTAATCCATCCAATTCATTAATCATGCTCAAAATCAAGTTTGCCCAATTTTAAGCCCTAAATTTTTAATGCTTTTAAACAAGCTCTGATACCATTGTTGGAGATTCTAAGGTCCCAAGGATCATAAATCAAGCATGAACCATGTGAATACAATCGAGGAAGTCGCAGAATACTTACATCGATCGGTTGAGCGACGCTTTGACGAACAAAAATTTTGTTTTTGCTCACTGGTCTGTACGGCAGTGGGCTGCATTCCCTCACTGGTTTCGGCCATGGAGATCAACTTCCAAGCTCCAAGCTTCGTCGTGGTGATTCCCGGCTCATGGGTGGACTTCCCTATCACCTTCGCATGATCTCGGAGTGTGCTAGCACTCTTGATTTTGCCAAGAAAAAACACTTGCTTCCCCTCATTTCTTCAATCCATCGGCAGTTCACTGCCTTACAAAAAGAAGAAAAATGGCGTGAGGAGAGAAGAGGAAAAGAGAGAAGAGAGTTGAAAAGTGTAAGATTGTATTTGATTCTAAAATCAAAAAACAACATATACCAAACATATAAAATTAATATATGTCACTCAAGCCTTTTTAAAACCTTTTCAAACAACCATCCCATCAAGTCACATCTATCCATCAAGTTGTCAAGTCCCATCACTCAAAGTGACAAGTGATTTGACGCTTTATGCGACTAGCAATTTGCCGCTTGATTTGACGTGCCGCACTCGAATTCGAAATGCGAATGCGCTCGCAAACATTCCCGGGCTCGGGTTCGCTAATTCCAAATTAACGAATTTTCCGTTGCGTCGTAATTAAATGATTACGCCTAGCGAAGTCACTATTCACGTCGCTAATGAATTAATTCTAAATTAATTCGCTCGCCCAAATTAAAATCTAATTTTAATTCCGCGTCGAAATCCAATTTCGTTTAATATATCAAATATATTAATTTACCGATTAATTCCAAATTAATCGTTATCTCTCTTTAATTGATATTTTATCCTAGATAAAATATCTCCGCAATTAATCCCAGATTAATTTTCTCTCTCATCTTATTAATCCCAGATTAATTAAAGTGCGAGTCATACGTCATTGGTGAATCTTGGGAAGCGACCCATGAGATCCCCAGATATATTGGCAGTAAATTCGATCGTCGGACTATCCGAACACGTAAGTACCTCATACTAGTTTATACCGAATTACAAGACAATGTTGGCTTCTAGCAAAGCGCCATGCCTCCCCAATTCTCCGGAAATATCGTTACAAGAATAAAGGATCTGTATCAGGCGTAGTATACGTAGTATTGCGTATTTCTGTCCAGTATCAGATGATCATGCAAGGCCAGGGGCTGGTACAGTGTCTGCCCCGTACGAAGCATATATCGGATAACGAGCAACTAGTCTCTTTAAAATTGGATAATCATGACCAAGTCATATTATCGCAACGGTTGCAACCTTATATAGAGAACCATTTGTATCCCTGCGCGATCATCAACTCTATATGACTGGAGTGACACTTCCGTCTTGACATCACACCCAACACACTACGATTCTCAATATACCCAGCATTGGCGTACACAGAACATGTTAAAGCCCTGGACGACCGCAACCAAGTATATTGATTGTCGCAAGTATTAGCGGTGCAAGTCTCAGGTTAAGACCAAATACACCTACCATGATTTCGGATTTCCATAGACACATAGTCATACTACCAATGGAATTCTGATGGGGTCTATCCAGAGCGAAGCTGTTTCCCGTACCATCGGTAAAACACAACCTCCTATTACACTTGCATGAGTATCCTATACCCAAATATATGAGAACTATGTTGTTGTGCCCTCACAACGCGCACAAGTGTAATACTATTCTTTTACGCATTCATCGATGTCCAATCTCGATAATGCTCCGACTAGGGATATTTATTGATTTATCCTTCGTGGATTGATACTGTCTCATATCATTCTCAATCCAGGAATAAATCACAGGGACCTCCTATCATTTATATATCTTGTGATCTAATCACAAATGATTAGAGTGCAATCTCCTTTGTCACATAGTTAATTTGTACAACAACACCATGATCTGTACAAATAGTGACATTATGGGTCATAATTGTCCAACAACATGTTCTCCAGGTCAGAAGGGATCCAGTGCCGTTATCGGAGCCGATCCAGAAATAGCCGTTAGTGGACACCCACCACCTTTCACCGGTTAGAGAGGCCCATCGGTAGTTGGAAGCAGAACTGAGACTCGATGTAAGTGAAGGAAAGGGGATATAGGTACGATAGGAGGGCACGGTTAAGCAGGTAATCGGAGGCTTTCTCTTCTGTTTCTCCTTGGAATGCCTCTTTCAAGATTGGAGACTTTGGAATCAACAATTGAAGAACTTGACCCCAAAGAAAATGTCTTTGGTGAGATTCTTGTGTATTTCAATTCATTTGATGTTTATGCGTCAACTTCGTGCTCCAAGCTGTCTTAATGGCAGCGATTGCCATTTTCTATTAGAAAGGCTATTTGCCTTGATTGCATCAACATGTAATTTAGAAGGCCATTACTACGTTAACCAAGGGTATCAAATACCCTGGGTATAAACATACAACTTTTAATATTGAATATAAAACTTTTTTTTTTGAAAAGCAAAAATAACATTTCATTGCTGAAAAGTGTCAATAATACACTTAATATTTGAAGGAAAATCACCCTTCCACTGAACAGGGCAAAGAGCCCCCACGGCTAACTGTACTATCTCATGGGCAAAACATTACAGAGTCTAGAGATATGGTACATTGAGTCCCCTTAAGCTTGTTTAACTTCTCTATGATCTCCTTAATTATCCAGAAAATCTCTTTCCTAGTGCCCTTCCTGTTACTAATAAGATCCACTACTCGTTTACAATCCGTCTCTATAATCATGTCATTCATATTAGCATCCTCTGCCACTTGTAATCCAAATTCACAGTTCTCCTTGCGCAGCCTCCGCATCTCCATCAGAGCCAATACTCTTCATGGCTATTAGCGTTACTTCCCATTTACTATCTCTAAAAACAACTCCCAAACCTGCAAGACAATTATGCTTATCAATAGCCGCATCAGTATTCATCTTGACCAAAACCCTTTGGAGGTGGTACCCACTCCATTGTAGCTTATGTCTTTCCAAAACTCTCAGATTCCGAGCCTTGCTTCGCTAATAGGCTACTACTCTCAGACATGATTTCTGCTCTCACAACTACTCTTTCGGGACTCTCATATTTATGTTCAAAAAGCGAAAAGTTAGCAAAGCGCCAATGGTAGTTCCCAGCCTCGCCCTTCTGCACTTATGGCTAACTTCTGAATTATACTTAAAACATCTCGAGTAGGTGTTGCCTTGATTGTCTCCCCGAAGATGGTAAAATTCCAAACTTTCCTAGCATACTTGCACTCAAAAATCGCATGGTATATAGACTCCACCTGAGAATTACACTGCTTACAAATAGGATCCTCCAACACCTTCTTATTCCAAAGGTTGGGAGCCGTATGAAGCAAATCTTTGACTGCCCTCCAAATAAAATTTTAATCTTAGCCGGCAAACTGGTAGCCCATATTTTCTTCCAATGGTTCCATCTATCACATCTGCTGGTTGAAGTTTGATTCTTCCTCCTGTAGGCAATCTGATATCCACTTCTAACCGAGTACATACATCTCTTGTCATAATGCCACACAACCTGATCGTCTTGCGGTCTGTTTGGTAAAGGGATCTTCAAGATTTCAACTGCATCCAATTCGTGAAAACTCGATTTTATCAATTCCTCATTCCACCGATTATCCCTTATCAAAGCCGCAACCGTCACTGATCTATCCATCTCTGTACTCAGGATTGGCTTAAAGGTTTCAGGTCTCGGTATCCAACTATCCCTAAAAAATTTTACTCTCTGACCATTCCCAATTCTCCATCTCAACCCCTTCTCCAGAACTTGTCTTCCCCAAAGTATGCTTTTCCATATAAAACTTAAATTATTAAACATGCAAACATTATCAATAAACATTAAATTAATTTCATGTTTTGAAAAATTTCATATTTATTGACAGAGTTTGCATATTTAATGATTTAATTTGCATGTTTAATGTTAAAAATTGTATATTTGAACCAAAGGTATGTAATACCCTTGGGGTACTATAGATGGCCCGAATAGGAGAAAACCCAAACTAAATTACCTCTTTATTGATCATCACTCCCAAAAGAAAAGACACTGTTCTTATTATTAAGCATGACAAAAAAGCACATGGCCCGACTCAGTCAGGCTCTTAAGAAAACTCGAGTCGGGCTGTATAATGGTAGGCCCAGACCGGGCCCGCTTGTAAAAAAATTTAAATGTTAAAAAATTAATAGATTTTTGGTTTTTAGGTTGATGTATGTGTGTTTTGAAGAATTGATACTATATTTTTATTGATATATTTTAATATAAGATTTTAAATATTACTAGTTATGTTTAAAAAAAAAAAACCAAAAACGTCCGAGCGCGACAGCATGTCGGGCCAGGCATTTATCGGGATCAAGTTTTTTTTTTGTTGGCAGCCTAGGTCCGGCTCGGCCCATTGCCACACTTACTTATTGTTACACAAAAACTCATTCAAAAGGGAAAAAAAATCAATCAAGAAAACCTAAATAAAAAATATTTGAGATCACTTGTGGTCCAAGGGTTGCAAAACGAATCGACGAGTCAAATTTGTGTCGAATTAACAAATTGAAATAAAATGTGATGAATTCGTATTTGATTCGTTTACTAAATAAATCATGATATATAATTCGTATTTGATATGAATCGTAAATGATATTTGGTTAGTATTGACATGATTAATCGACATAAATTATCATAATTTTTTTAGTTTCACTATTCATAAACGTGTATATATATATATAAATAAATGATAAACCAAATATATGTGTTAACATATAATTTTTTATCACAGATATAGATCGTATAAGGTTCAAACCTCTTGGAACAAAGTCCAAAAAAAGGGTATCTGGTTTGATTGAAAAATACCTCGAATGGGCGCAATCACACAATTTTCAACTAATGTTACGAAAAAATAAATTTTCATTTGCTCTTGTGAATCTTTTTGATTTAGTAGTGAGGATAACTGTCTAATAATTGTTAGAGAGTTTTATCCCATGTTCTGTAACATGTTGCTCCTTCATCTGTCATCCATTACAACCGCTACAGTCATGCTTCACGTTGGTTTACCACATATGGTAAATACTGGAAACGTGGGTGATAATTGTTGGGAACGTGGTCCAACGTCTCCATGTCTTACTCGCCTTCAACTGTTAGATTATGACCACATTCACGCAAGTGCTCCTCGTGTTGATTACTACCTGGTTGATTGAGTGATTTGGTTGTCTGGCCGATTGGGTAATTCGGTTGCCAGACCGATTCGGCATTTTAGTTGCCTAGCCAATTGGGAGATTCGGTTGTCTAGGCTTTTCCATTATTTCTCTTGAGTTTCTTATAGGCATTACTGTGCCATGTCACTTGTTTTGATTGGTGGTCAATAATTACCCCTCAAATACGGCCTAATTTATTTGATTGATGAAATTGGAGCCGTATTTCTTTATTGATAGCTATCTCCATTTTGTAACCTTTGAGGTGACCCCTCATTAATTCAAACCTTTAGAAGACCCTTCATTAAATGTAGTTTCATTTAATGTAATATTTGAGATGACTCCTCATTGAATGCAAGAAGCCTAATCAAAGCTCATCATTTCCTTATTAAATGTGTATGCCTTCTGCTCTGGTCATGTTTCATGTCTCCTCATCTGACATTGATCAGATTGCATCACGTGCCCTGTCTTTTTACATTTCCCACCTCTTCGTCCAGTTCCAATCAATGCATGCCATCTGTCTAGGGAAACTAATTTATGCCACTACTATGGCTCTATAAAAGAGCATCTCTTCCTTCCCCATTTCATTTTTACCTCCCTGTAACTTCCTAAACACCCAAAACCTTTAATTCTCACAACTTTTCAATGGAATCCTCATCCTTCGCTTCGAAACTCCCTAAAGCCTCCATTTTTCGGATTACCAGACAGCCTTGGGAGATCTCTCTATCAGTGCCGCTAATGTGGTTTCTCTGGAAGCAATAAGAAGACTTCGCACTCTTGGCCCAGTGTTTAATGACGAAGATGCCATAGCCACTGCTCCATTAGCCCAACTCTTCCCTCTTTCAGATTCTCTCTCTCTTTCAGAGCCTTTATCTATTTCCTCACTTTGTCATGCTAACACCATCTACATTTATCCTAAACCAGATCCTACCTTTAGGGATTAATTTCAATGCATGAAAGTCTACGTTGAAACCCACATTCTTTTTGAACAATCAGGTATCCTACCACTCCTCGAACTTTCTCTCTCTCATTATCCTTTCTTTTAATCGTTCTATGTTCCTTATCTCTCATTTTTTTTGTCCTCCGAATACAACACCTATATCTTCTGAGTTGGTCCCATGACCATCACTTTGCGCGTTGTAAGCGAATTGATAGGTCTGTCCACTCTGGGTGATATCATCTCGACTCGCCCCAAATTCTGATCCACCCCTCATTCTTTTCAAAACTCTTTCTTTTACTCCTAATCGACCTTATACAAACCCTTCATCGGCCCCACCGCTCTTATTTCTATCAATGAACGCACAACGTTCATTCACTATTGGCTTTGTAAATACATTATTTACATCCCCTGCCAAAAAACCTGTCATTGGCTACCTGTCTTTGTCTTCCGACATAGTCAGTGGCCGTCTTTGTTATCTTCCTTCTTTTATTCTAGCCGCCCTTTACAGAGTGTTTGCCATTCTTGCCAAACAACTCGTTCTGGCTCTTCCCCAGTCACTTTGATCCGCTATGGCTAGCCCAATTATAGGTTAGAGCGTATTTCTCATTTTTTGGCTCCATCTAGTCTAATCATTCGGCTCTTTGTGATGGCATTCTGCTCGTTCAGATGGGGCCAGTTTCACTCCCTTATCATTCTATTTTCGATTATTTTTACCATATTTCTGATGTTTTTTTTTTCCTTTCTTTTGAGACCATAACTCTGCCTTTGTCCATAATGTTCCAGATCTTGAGGGGATGAGGTTCTAGCTCGCATTTGGCGCAAGTTCTTATACGATCGTGAACTAGCCATGACATCTAGGTCGGGACCAATGGCAAAGCTGGGGTTGAGGTATATTCCCCAAATTTTATCGTCTGCCATTTAGGCTTTATTCAAGCGTGGCCGTTATCCCTATTTTTTTGCTTGTTCTGTTCATCTAAAATGATTTAAGTTTTATCATTCTAAGAGATTGATAAGTGCTCTTCGGTGACGAAAACTCTAATGAGATCTTTCATTTTCGACATCTTCACCTCTTGTACATCCACTCATATTCTTTTTGAGAAATTTTGGCCTTCATAGCCTTCATTGATTGTATATATAGCCTTCATCTTTCTCATTCTCTAAAACCTGCTTCAGCAAACCCAATTGAAGCTTCTAGGTCAAAGAGGGCCACTTCTTCCAAGAAATCCCCTATTGTGTTGGGATACATGCCTTAGAGCTTCATGTAATGTAAACATAATTATTTATTTTGAAATAAAAGATGCATTATTTATTTGTCAAATATTTGATTTAAATCGCATATTGTAAATTATCTTTGTTTACCTTTGATTACTCATGTGCCTTTAGACTTGGTGTATGAGTGTCATACACAACAAGATTTAAGTCTGAAGTTAGTAATCTATAATAGTCTATAGAGACCAAAACAAAGCGAGTACTTTATTTGTTGTTTATTTATAGCTGCGGTTAATAATTTGAAATATTTAATTAAGAGTTTAATTAATATTCTAGTATTATTGGAGCTTGAAACTGTAGGTCCATTTGGTCCCATGCTAACTCGATATACTGTAGCAAATTTAATATAATTGAGTGGTCCAATTATATACTCACATATATATTATTATTAATGAGATTAATAATATATCTTGTCACACATGTAACTTTATATTATATTTAATATAAGGGTTATCATTAAAAAAATGATTATGAGATAATCATTTAATTTAATGTAAATATTGAATTGTTTAATATGCCACTTTAGAAAATAAAGAATTTTAAAATATGATTTTAAAAATCAAATTTTTTTCATGAATTTTATCTTTTTTGTTTTGTAACATCTTTATGTCATTATGATGATATTTATCAAAAGATCATATGTTATAAAAATTGACTAGGGTGGCTGAATTTTGTACATGAAAAGGCATTAGGGTTTGTTTTATTTTGGCAAATTAAACCATAATTATAAAAAGGATAAGTGTATTATATTTTTACTAAAAAAAAATCATTCTTGTGAAACTTTAACCACCCTAGTTCATCTTTCTCTCTCAACTGTTGAAAAAAAGAAAAAGAACAAAAAGAAAGAAAAAATTCTGGTGTGATATACTTCATCTCTAAAGAGTTTAGAGATTGGATTGTGAGTCAAGCCTACCTTTGTCTTTGTTGGTAGCGAGACATAGCGCGGAAGACCATTCAGAGTTGGAACAAATATCCTTATCTACATTTTTTTACAATACACAGCAGTGAATAGGCCGTACTAGTCCTCTAAGCCTCTGGCTTTCTAACTAAAAACTTCAATATTATTCTTTTCTTAATCAGAATCTTATGCATGGAACCAACGCCCAAACTTGACAACATGACATGCAATCTCAACATTAATTATGGTATACTCAATAACACTTACATTTGTAATGACCTTTACATATCTAAAGACTAATACATGACTATTACTTGACTATGAGTGGACTCTCACTCTTTCTGACTTGAACTGGTAGACTCCATACCTTAGTGATTGCATCAATATCCGTCCTACCGAGCTCGTCCTCCAAGGATACCTATAAAATAAGGAAATTGGGAATGGGTGGTTAGATCGTTGTGCGATCTAAGTGAGTGAATGATTTAAAATAAAAACTAAAATACTATAATGAAAAAAATTTGGTTCTACAACCAAAATTCAGAGATAACTTTGTATGAAAACTCTTTTCTTATCTGAGAATTCTGAACTCTTTTCTAAAAGTCTCATCTGAAATCTTTATGTAAAACTTATCTTTTCAGAAAATTTCTTATAAAACAGTGGTTTTATGGAAACTTTCGTTTCTAAAAACTGGATATGAAAAATATTACTGTAAACTGTATATGTCAATGAAAACCTGACGTATGGGGGCGTTACGTGTTGGTTTAAATCTAGGTCCCAAGATCATACAAGTCATGAAAACATGCGTGAATACACCAACGGAGGTAGCGGAATACTCACATCGATCGGTTGAGTCGATTTGGAGACGAACGAAGGCCAAAAACGCACTGCCAAGGACGCCCAACTGCAGCAGTCCACTGTCTCCAAAAACAGAAATTTGAGATGCGAAACGGAGCTCCTAGCTTCGTCGAACGGATCCCGGCTCATGGTCGAACCTCCCTACCACCTTCGCAAGACTCGTAGTGTGCTAGCACTTGGATTTTTCACCATGAAAACCCAACTCTTGCTTCCCTAATGCTCACGTTTTTCTGGTTCAAAACCTTTCTGTTTTGGGCATGAGAGTTAGAAGAGAAATGAGAGAGATGATGATGTGTATTAGTTGTTAGAAAGTAAAAACATTTACCTTATATACTTTCCAAAATATATTAAAGGTAATACATAAAATGGCTTTCAAAAAGTCAAGCAAAACTTTCCAACAACTACACTATTGCAACAACTTCTATCAATCAAAGTGACAAGTTGCTTTGTCAATCAATCAATCAATCACATCAATCAATCACATCACTCAAAGTGACATTTGATTTGACGCTTGATGTGACGAATGATTTGACGCTTGATGCGACTTGCGACGCCGCACTCGAATTCGAAATACGAATACGCTCGCAATCACACTCGGGCTCGGGTTCGCTAATTCCAAATTAACGATTTTTCCGTCGCGTCGTAATTAGATGATTACGCCTAGCGAATTCACTATTCACGTCGCTAACGAATTAATTCTAAATTAATTCGTTCGCCCGAATTAAAATCTAATTTTAATTCAGCGTCGAAATCTAATTTCGTTTAATATATCGAATATATTAATTTAATCGATTAATTCCAAATTAATCGTTATCTCTCTCTAGACGATATTTTATCCTAGATAAAATATCTCCGTAATTAATCCTAGATTATTTTCTCTCTCTTCTATATAATCCCAGATTATTCAAGAGTGCGAGTTGTGCGTCATCGGTGGGTTATCGGGAAGCGACCCATGAGATCTCCGGATAAGTTGGCAGTAAATACGGTCGTCGGAGTATCCGAATCACGTACGTACCAAGTACTACGTTCTACCGATTTACGAGACAAGGTCGACTCCTAGCAAAGCACCAAGTCTACCCAATTCTCCGGACATATCCATCTAAGAATATTAAGATCTGTATCAAGCGTAGTATACGATTGTATTGTGTATATCGGCCCAGTATCGGATAGTCACGTGCTAGGCTGGGGCTGGATAAGTGTCTGCCCCGTACGAAGCACATGTCGGATGTCTGGTAACTAGTCTCTATAATCGGATATACATGACCTTGTCATAATATCCCGATGGCCGCGCAGCACTTAAGAGCACTAATACCGTATCCTGCGTGACATCATCTCCACTATGACTGGAGTGATACTTCCGTCTTGACATCACATCCAAGCACTACGATCTCAATATACCCGGCATTGGCGTACACAGAACGGTTAGAGTCCTAGACGACCTCAACTAAAGTAATCGATTGTCGCAAGCATTAGCGATGTAAGTCTCAGGTTAAGACTATACACACCTACCTTGATTTCGGCCTCCCATAGACACATATTCATAATACCAATGGGATTCCGAGGGGTCTATCCAGAGCGAAGCTGTTTCCCGTACCATCGGTGAAACACGACCTCCTATCGCACTTGCATAAGTATCCAATACATATATATATGAGAATTATGCCGTTGTGCCCTCACAACGCACACAAGTGCAATACTAGCCTATTCCGCATTATCGATGTCCAGTCTCGATAATACTCCGGCTAGGGATATTTAATGATTAATCCTTCGGGGACTGATACTGTCTCATATCATTCTCAGTCCAAGAACTAATCATAGGGACCTCTCTTCATTTATATATCTAAGGTGATCTAATCACAAATGATGAGAGTGCAATTTCCTTGTCACATAGTTAATTTGCTACAACAACACAATGATCTGTGGAAATTGTGACGCTATGGGTCATTTTGTCCAACAATCTCCCACTTGGCACATAGTCAGTCACTTGAGTGTCTAACACCCGAACTATGTACGGTTCGCTCAAATTGCTGAGGAAAGGTTTTCGTCAGCGGATTTGTATGATTATCGTCTGACGCGATTTACACGATCATCACATCGCCACGATGTATGATCCGAACGAATCAGATGATATAGAAGTATATATCTGGATCGTCGATGAGACCTTTAATTCCTTAGCCTGTGCTGACGCCTAGCTCAGCTGCTAACAGAACTATATCTAATCTAATTAGATTTATGTTCGATCCAAATGGCTTCTATTGCTGCCTCAGCCGCAGCAATAATCCGCATTTATTGTTTATTCGGCAACAGTATCTTGCTCGGAAGATTTCCAGCTCATTGTCCCGTTATTCAAACTTTATAGTACCGCAGTATTTTACTGTTTGGAAACTTGCAGCAGTGATCCCAGTCACTTCAAGTTCTCCTTCTCCATAGTTTAAGACAGCATCTTTAGTTCTCTAAGATGCTAATAGATGTTCTTAACTTCAATCCAGTGACTATCACTTGGATTGACCCGATCGTGACTCCATATGCTCGAAGCGTATGAGACACCCTATCGAGTACATTTTAAATGCACATTTCCCAGAGAGTGTTAACAACTCCAAATCTATCCCAGTAGATCTTTATTCCTTGAATAAAGGTTGTTACTCCCCAGAATTCTACGGAGAATTTCTATTGAAAGAATATTATGAAAGCCAAGCTTTCACCAATTGTTTTATGGGAATTTCATTATCAGTGCTCTCTCCCACTAACCTCCTTATATACACAAGAATTATTTCGTTTTGAGTCAAATCATAAACCATTATGATTATTTCAAAACGACAATTCCAAGAACCTTATGCTTGCTTCAATCCAAACATGGATCGAATAACCCGCAAACCTTGTTTGTCGGTTATACAAAATCGTCAGGATGTTGTAAACATCCTCCAAAAGGTTTCCTTTTCAGGAAAGCGATTTTGATCTACAACTGACACATTTCATAAATGAAATACGCAGTTATCAACAAGCATATTCAAAATGGATTTACCATGGCAACAGGTAAAAGGTTGAACCGTTATTAACACAATGTTGATAACGATACCTTTCCGTCAAAAGCCCAGCTTTGTACGTTGGTATGTTGCCTTCCATGTATGTCTTCCTTGAAGACGTTAATGTACCAATAGGCACAATGCCTTGTGGTACAACAACTAGTATCCAAAACAGTTGTTATACATGGAATCCATTTCGGACTCATGGCACTTTGCCATAATAGGGAGTCGATACCTCGTATCACTTCCTCAAAACGTAGTCGGATGGTACACCTCCATAAGATTGACTTCTTTATGAGGTTAGATCAGAAACCCATACCCTAGGTTGTTTTCTGACTCTATCCGATCTACGAAGTTCTTGTGTATTTGAAGATTAATGGTATAGTTTCATCATAGATGAACTATTTGTGTTCCATTAAGGACTTCGTGCCTTGAACAGTATTACTCCGATTTTCATCGAGTATCACTATCCTCCCACTGACCACTGCATATCGGTATTCCTCTCAGGAAAACCGCATGGTGAGCAACAATCACATTGTTCTCATGTGAGATTATAAGTACTATACTTAAGGTTTTCTTAGGATAACCTATATTGGCACTTATCCAATTTGGGTCTTTAGTTTGGTATCATCCAAACGTTATGCCTGGATACCCAATTATCAGGAATGAGAAACCCCGTTTCTTCCTGTTCATATCCTATATGATATCTGTCAAACAGATTTATATGGAACCTTATTCTAAATAAGTTTTGCACTGATAATACATATCTAATTGAAGGAAACAGTAGCTCAGAGCGACTCGTGATAAACCTTATCATGTCAACAAAATTCAATTTTTAGTTCGGACACACCGTCTAACTGACGTGTTCGGTCGGAGGGGGTCCTCATTTGAAAGAATACCATACTCTTTCATGTATTTATGAAACTTAATACTTAAGTATTTTCATTACGGTCTTACCGTGACGGTATAATACTATAGCCGATCTGTTTGTCTATCGTGTCGAAACTCTAACAGTTTCCGATTGTGTTCTTCAAAAGAAACACATAACCATAACGTGATGTCACATCCGTTAAGGTCACAAAATGTTCATGTTTACATCTAGCCTAGCTAGATATGGGACCACTATCTTCACACTGAATAGGGCTAACAGATCGGTGGCTTTCACACTATTACCAAGTAAATAGTGTTTTAGGTGCTTTACCTAATAAACTAGATTCGTAGACTTTATTTGATTAGTCAAATCAGTCCAAGTATACCCACTCTTCAAAAGTGTGGATATACGAGTCATGTTTAATTGTGTCCAGACGACAATGCCACAAATAAGTCTCTATTGATCAATCAATTTGAGCTATTATTTGTATTTTATATGTTGAGATTTTAATTATATTCAAAATATAAATAGTTTTTCACATCTAATGTGTTTATCTCAGTATCATCTTTATATAATGAAACACTTTAGTGTTCTAGAATATAAAGGTTTATCCGCAACGGATCAACACTGATATAGAGATAATGTTACTAGTCCAAGTAGTTACATTTTAACAGTTCCTAATTTAAGTACACACCCGAAGGGTAGTTCCAAAACTTAGGTATCTACGGTCGAAACAGCAACTTTCGTCCTGTTTCCGATTCGCAGATTAATCTCAGCTTGAAGTCAGTATCCTGCTCTCAGCAGATTCTGAAAAATCAAACAAACATTTTATGTACACACTAAGTATTTAAAATCTAATTTTAATACTAGCTGTGAACAAACTAAGACAAACATTTAAAAGTCAGAGCCTCGCCCTTTTCTTTAATTCCTTCGTGTCTGCCATATCCAAATGGTAGTCACTTTGGGATATGTCAATTATCTTTCAATATTTCAGAAACTTTGGCCAAGCCTTGAGTTTTAGAATATCGAAATGATGTGCACCTTGTGCA
>SKCR01040481.1:0-42296 GCA_019454045.1 Zanthoxylum bungeanum | reverse complement strand
GTGTTTCATTCTCTCCCAAAAGTCTCTTTGAAGGCTTCCAAAGTATGATATCTAGGGCTTGGGACGGATTATTCTTTTATAGGGAACTCTGGATACCTTCCCATTTACGATTCCTGAAATTCACTTAAAGTCTAGAAATCGTTATCGCGTCGCGACGCGTGTGGCCCAGCGTCGCGAAGCGCTTGCTTGTTGTTTGAGCGTCGTGACTCTAACAAGGTCACGTCGCGACGCGGAACAAAATTACATTCTGCCTTATTTTTCTTCATGAGCGCATCACGACGTTCTTATCCTAGCGTCGAGACGCGCTGCTCAGGTCTTATGCACAATCTTGCTCCGTTTTTCCTTTTCTTCACACGTTAAGTCTGCTTCAACCCTCTTACGCTATGTACCTACAAAATAAACACGAAACACATCAAAATACTCATAAATCTCTAGTTAACTCACAAAATGCCAATTAGAGGGGCGGTAAATATTAACATATTCACCGCTTATCACTGAGAAATTATGGTAGAAAACATCAAGAAAGTATTTTTCTTTTCTTGCATTTTTATAGACCTCACAATGTTTCAATTTAGTGTTTCTCTGTTAATTTTTTTTTTTTTTGCCTTCTACTATTATTGAAATGTTACGTAAGTGGAGATCTCACCGTATGTGATATGCTATTTTAGGATTGATAATTTTGTGTTAGTTAATACTCAATATGGATTTAAATTAATTAATTAATTAACTTTATTTGCAGAAGTTGAGATGATGAAGGAGAGACTTGATAAGCTTCTTTTAGGTGAAGACATGTCTAGTGGCGGTAAAGGAGTCTGTACCGCACTTGCAATCTCAAATGCAATCACCAATCTCTCAGGTTAGGGTCAATTTTCAGTCAAGATATATAAATTGTAGGGTATGTTGGTAATGGTAACTGTTACGCTTACACTTGAACATACTGTTGGATGTTTATGAGTATTTTCTTTTATTATACTATATTTTGGTTTGATATAATCAGGGACTGTGTTTGGAGAGCTATGGAGATTAGAACCATTAGCGCACCAAAAGAAGGCAATGTGGCGTAGAGAAATGCAATGGCTTTTGTGTGTTAGTGATTCAGTTGTTGAGCTTGTACCTTCTAAACAGCAATTTCCAGGTGGGGGTACATATGAAGTGATGGCAACAAGGCCACGATCAGATTTATACGTGAATCTACTTGCTCTTAAGAAGCTTGATGCGATGTTGATTAGGATGCTTGATGGTTTTGTGAGACTGAGTTTTGGTATGTTGATAGAGGGATTGTTGTGGGTGATGGAGGTGATTCTGATGCATTTCCACGGGTGGTTCCAAGTGGGAGGCTGTCAGTTTAATAGACCGGGCCAAGGTTCCGGTTCGGAACCGGAATCGTGGCCGACCGGTTCGATTGAGGTTCGACCCCGATCCGAACCGGTGGAACCTTAAGGTTCCACCAGTTCTACGGCTCCAACCGGAATCGAAACGGTTCCGGTTGGAACCGTATGGTTCCTGTTGGAACCGTAGGGTTCCAACATGAACCCTAACCCCAACGACTAGTAGCCGTTAGGGGGAGGGCAGGGAGCCAGCTCCCCGCCCTCAATATAAAAAAATGGTTATATTAATAAATAAAAAAATTACTAATATATCCCTAATAACGGTAATAAAACGGTTATATTTAGGGGCATTTTTGGTATCAAAAAAATTCTAAAACTCTATAAATAGGATTCATTTTTCATTATTTCAATACACCAAATTCCCAACTCTCTCATTTCCTACAATTCTCTTATTTTCAATCTCAATTCATACAATTCTCTTATTCTCAATCTCAATTCAATTAGTTATTATCATTCACAATTAGTCAATTTTCTTATTTTTCTTCCTGATTTCTCAAACGAAAAATGGCAAGCTCATCTGAGAACATAATGTCAAATATGCCAACCCAAGAGAGCGGCCCTAGTGTCGGTGCACAATCACGGAGAAGAGAAGTTAAGGCTCATTCCTCGGATGTTTTCAAAATTCATTTTCATTTGGAACGCCTAGAAGATGATACACAACGAGCAATTTGCAACTATTGTGGGGTTACCTACAAATTTTCTGGTGGATACGGCAATATGATCAAGCACCTGGAAAGACATCATCCGGTTGAACTTGGAATTGATACGACGCAAACTCAAATGGCCAGGTACGCATCATCTAGTAGAGGTACGAGTGCTGTAGATTTATTTAAATATTCTGATGCAAAAAATAGAGAAGAATTTGCGAAATTAACTTGTATGGCACATATTTCTTTAAGCTTTGGTGAAAAACTTCATTTTACTAATTACGTGCATAATCCTTTAAATCATTCTGCATGTAGAATGACTCGAAACACAACAAAACTTCATATTTTTAAATTATATAAAGATGGTAGAATTATTTTAAATGAAATATTTAAAGAGATGAAATGTCGTATTTCTATATGTTCTGATATTTGGAGTGACCATTGGCAAACACACTCATACATGAGTGTGACTTGTCATTGGATTGATGCATCATTTACCATGCAAAAATGACTTATTGCATTTTGAGTTTTTGATGACCAACATACTGCACAAAATATTTATAGAATGATGAAGGTAATTTTTGATGAATATGATTTAATAGATAAAATTTTAACAATTGGATTTGATAATGCATCTGCAAATACTGCATCCATCAATGATTTAAAATCCTTATGTCAACCAATTTAGGAGGTCGATTTTTTCATATTCATTGTACATGTCATGTCCTTAACTTATGTGTTCAAGACGGTCTAAAATTATTATCACATTTCCTTGATCCTATTAAAATAAGACTTAATTGTATTTGGTCATATTCTCAAGTTATGAGAGAATGAACGAAGTTTTGTAAAATAAATGGTATTAAACCGATTAAATTTTCAAGAGATGTTCCAACACGTTGGAATTCAACTTATTTTCTTTAATGTCAAGCATTTCAATACAAAGATGCATTATGTAGTTTTTTTCTCAACATGTTCAAAATGTCACATTTTATCCTAGTCAATGAGATATTTGTGAAAACATTTTAGATATTTTAAAAGTTTTTAATGAAACTACTTTAACTTTTAGCGGTATTTATTATCCAACAACACATTTATTTCTTCTTGAAAGTTTGAATATTGTTGGTGCTCTCGATGAACATGCTGAAAGTAGCGATCCTAATGATATTGTTTTGCTAGAAGTCATTATTATTATGAAGTTAAAATTGTTGAATTATTTTAGAGACATTCCTTTACTTTATCTTATTGCTGCTGTTTTTGATCCTAGATTTAAATTAGAAGGTTTGAATGGTGCTTTACAAGCATACTATGGTTATTTAGGAATATTAGATGAAATTGATATTACAAGAATAATGATGAAATTAGGAAATGATTTAATTGAGTTATTTAATGATTATATTGTAAGATATAACTTAGGAACATTAGATGAATCTAGTAGTAGCGAACCGGTAATTCAAACAAGACTTAGTGCATGGGATCGTTGGTTATTGCAACGAAATAAAAAAGCTAGGGATACGACAACTAATAACCCCGAATTAGATAATTATTTATCTACAAATTTCGAGTTTCCTACTGAAGTTTAGTTAGTAAAAATTTTAAAATTCTTGACTGGTGGAACCGACATCAAAATATATATCATGTTTTATCAATTATTGCTAAAGAGATATTGGCAGCACCTATTTCCACCGTTGCGGTTGAGCAAGCCTTCAGCATGGGAGGCAATATATTAGAAGCTAGACGATCTTCATTACATCCAAGCACTCTAGAAGCAACAGCTTGTGTGGATGATTAGACTCGAGCTGATCTGAGACAACAAGAAGATGCCCCCGATGATTTTGAAGATTTGTTCGATAATGCATCTGCAACAACAAGTGCAAGCGGAACCGGAGCTGAAGGATCAACTGATAATGATGATTGATAATTGTAAAATTGTAAATTTACAAAGGGGAAATGTTTTAAAATTGTAATGGAACTACATGAGCTTTGATTCCTCTCACCCCTGGAGGATACGTAGGCAACTTAAATTTTTAAAAATTTAAGCTCAAGTTCTTCATGTAATAATTTTATTTATTTAAATTTATTTTCGAAATTTTTAAAAAAAAAAGTTCGGAGCCGAGCCGGTCGGTTCCGGTTTGGTTCAAGGTTCCGGTTCAACCCCTGTGGAACCGGAAACCGGCCAGTTCGGTTCGGTTCCGAACCAGAACCGAACCGCCGGCCGGGTCTAGTCAGTTAGGCATGAAGAGAAGTGGTGGTTGCCTTGTCCGAAAGTGCCACAAAATGGGTTGTCTGAGGATGCAAGAAAAAAGTTGCAGCAATGTAGGGATTGCACAAATCAGATACTGAAGGCAGCCATGGCTATTAATAGTAGTGTGCTTGCAGAGATGGAGATACCAACTGCATACTTGGAAACCTTGCCCAAGGTATCGGTGTCTGTGTTGGACATTATGTTTACAATTATAGCATGATTCAAACATGATGCTGGTCTCAGCATCTGCTTTGAGTCTGAAATATATATGTTGAACTCTGATAAGTGGATTATTTTTTTAACTTTTTTCTTCCTTAATTGAATTGCCATCAGAATGGAAAAATTTGTCTTGGTGATATCAACTATCGCTACATAACTGGTGATCAGTTCTCGCCAGAGTGTCTTCTTGATTGCCTTGATTTGTCATCAGAACATCACATTTTGGAAATAGCTAACAGAATTGAGGCAGCAGTGCATGTTTGGAAGCAGAAAGATCAGAGAAAACATTCAAGTCACTTGAAATCTAAGCGCTCATCATTGGGTGGCAAGGTCAAGGGCCTTGTTGCTGGCTCTGATAAGAATCATTCTCTGGCCAATCGAGGTGAGACCATCTTGCAGAGCCTAAGACGTCGATTTCCTAGCCTCCCCCAGACTGCATTGGATATGAACAAGATTCAGTACAACAAGGTATGGAATGCCGACCTTTTTAAATATTAAATACAACTGACCACTTATTATTTAACATATAATACAATTTATAACAATATATTGGACGGACAATGTTTGGTGAAGAAAAATTAGAATTTTCTTAAAATGTGAGAGCTGAGACAAACTTAGGCAACTTTATTGCATGTAGATCTCCCACCTGTAACTTAAGAATGGTTCTGTGTTGGTCCTGCCTTTGCTTCTGTTGCCTCTTTGTTTTCCCCTTAATACCAGCAGTCGAGACTTGTGCTAGTACTGGCACACATATGAAGAAATAATTTCCACCTTTTTTTTTACTTGAAGGACCCCTTGGCAGTACTTGATTGTTTTGTCATTTGCATTCCTTTATCGAATAGAAGACCAAATGAAGAAATAATCAGAATACATGCTTTTGTAACAATGTTTTAGTAAACTTGTTCATTTTTCTGTCTGGATATAGGGCAGTCGATTCTTGAAAGCTACTCAAGGGTGATGGAGAGCTTGGCATTCAACATTATGTCAAGAGTAGACGATGTGCTTTTTGCTGATGATGCAACGAAGAGATCAGCTGCCTCTGAATCGGCCTCTTTATTCAGCAGAGGAGGTTTGAGCAGTCTTCCTATCCAGAAGCGCATGTCCCCCAGCCCCTTCTCGATCCAACACACCTCGTATGCCTCTCCATTTGCAACCCCAACCTTCTGTTCTTCAACTCCTTCGGGTGGAAGCCCAGGAAGGGCACCGCCCTCTCAGAAGAGGACCAGTAAGGAGGCATCTGACAGGAAGTTAGAGAAACCATGTCCAGCTGAATTCAAGAGGGTATGGTCTTATGCTGGGAACCTAAGCACAAGACGAATTTCCAGAGATGCTCCAGAACGAGATTGACGAGAAGTGATGCAGTATTCTTTTAGAACCATCAGAGGAGTTGCACTGATGTTTAGTAGGATTGTGGCTTTCTGGGGATATAATTTGATTAATGAATCATGTATATGTCTATTGTTTAGCAGTAGGAATATCATGATCAAAAAGTTCTGATCATGGTTTTTTGTTAGGCGGTACTCAAGTTAAGAAGATTATGCTTCTGTTATGATATTATCTGATGTTATTATAGTTCTAACCTCTCTGCTATAAGATTAAATTCCTCTTTCAACCCTACATTTTTTCTTGCCCAACAATACATAATTTCAAAAGAGAACATGCACAAAATAGGGATGATAATTTTACTCGCAAATTCGTTGGTATCCATCCAATATGGGTATGATTTGGTAAATATTTTAACGGGTTTGATAATTTTTGTTTTTTTTTTTTAGAAAAAAACGTTACGGATGTGGTTCGGGTTGGAAAAGACTAATACCAACAAATACCCGCAACAAGTATCTGTCAAACCCGTAAGCTTATTTTTTAATTTAAATCAATAATTTTTTAAATCACCAAAACACTTCATTTTGTCTAACCATTTAAGAATGAAAACCTATTACCTAATAGCTCACAGTATCTATTTTATCTTTTGTCAACATAAAACCTAATAGTTTATCGTACCCATCAAAATATCTGAACAATGTTTATTAAATATTTGGTGGTATTTTATCGTTGGAATATTTATTATGTTTATTAAATATTGATATTCAGCTGAATCAAAATCCATTAAGAATAAGTTCTTTACTCATTATTATTTGTTTCAGTTCCAATTTAAATTTAAAACATATATATTAAATTAAAACAAATATATTTGGTAATAGGTATAATTCTCTGGATTTGGTAATGGAAACTAAAAACTGCACCGGACACGATGCGAGTTTAATAATTTATTAAAAAATCGAGTGGAGGTTAGTATTGACAAACCCGTACCAAATCCTACCAGAAGTTTTTCTTTTTCTACAGCAGTCATGAGTAAAATATGAAAATTAAACATGATTTACAGCCATGGTTCCAGTTCAGTAAAAACAAAAGATTTGAGTTTCCGGAAACAGGAAACTCAATAATATAAAAGAAAAATATAACTAAAATAACGACTAATCAGTCTAGCAACAACAAGTCCTGCAGAATTTGCTGATAGGTAGAGAGACATTACCCTGGCCAGGCAAGAACACAGAAAGAGAACAGCGAGCATTCCCTGTTTTTACCGCCAAATCACCCTTGCACTTTTTAGCGTTGTTTCCGTTTGGAAGGAGCGGGAATTGGCCGGTGAGACGGCTTGGTGAAACTGGAGGACCGCCACGTGGCGTCATCGGAAGAGGTCGAAGGTGATTTCCAGGCGTTCGGTGATTAGGCCTCCGAGGTCTTTTCGGAGCTGTCACCAGTCTGCCATGAACAAGGAAAACAAATTTCACTAATGTTATGAAAAAATTTCTTATAAAAGGGGTATAAATGTCTTTTCTTAATTAATTTATTTGATATAAATCTGATATATTAAATAAATAAATAAAACTTGCAGTGAAGTGAAAGTTTTATTTTCAAAACCCTCACCGTTCAGCGTAGCGAAAAACCCTGGAACTAATGGAGAAGAGGCAACAGGGCAAAAGCGATTCCTCGTCAAGCCAGAAGTCATTCGCAACCAACGAGCTTCAAATCAGTCAAGACGGTGCGTTTCACATAGTTGGTAGTATAATCGAAAAGGGCATCTCCGACTCCGCTAAGCCTCAAAACAAGCCTATTTCTCCTACACCAGCCCCAAAACTCACCGTTTTGCCTTTCCCCGTCGCCCGCCACCGCTCCCACGGTCCCGTAAGCCAATAATTCCGTTTTATTTATGTATTTTTTTTAAAAAAATATTTATGATCTTATTATCTAGCGCTTGTAGTTTTTAACCAAGTTGCTTTTGTTTTTGTAATGCTAAAGGTGCTTTTTAAAAAAAAAAAAAAAAAATTGTATTTGATTCTGATTTTAGAATATGATTTTGCAGCATTGGGATCCAATAGACAGTTATAAGAGCAAAGATGATGATAATGATGAGGTAAAAGATGATGACGACTTTGATGTTCAATCATTTGCAGCTTTTGCTAATGCATTGGAGAGGAAAGAGAGAAAAGGTTTAGAATTTAGCAACTGGAAAGACCAAATTCTGAATCATGATTCAAATGTCTCATCACCCGTTGCAAAAACTGGAAAACATATGAAGAATGAAAAAGAAATCAAGAATTGTGATCGATCCTCAGTTGATTTAGATGTATCTTTTCCCATGGAAATGGATGTTGACATTGATTCGAATAAGCGATTAACTGTGAATAAAGCTAAAGAGGCAGTGACTAGGGGTTCAGGTGTTGACATGGAATTAGATAGAAGTGCTAAACTTCATTTATCAGAGAGTGTGGAAGGCGAAAGCTCAAATATCACATCCATAAACAGCCAACTTGGTGTGGAAAGAATGTCCCGTGATAGTTTTGCAGCAGCACATTTTGAGAAAATGGATACAGTTAGGTCCAGTAACATTGGAAATGGACATGAATCCATGTCTCTTGCGAGTGAGATAGATGTAGAGAATCGTGCCCGGTTGCAGAGCATGTCTCCTGATGAGATTGCTCAAGCACAAGCTGAGATAATGGAGAAGATGAACCCCGCTTTACTAAATTTACTGAAAAAGCGGGGTGAAAAAAAGTTGAAGCAAAAGGATGCAAGCTCAGTTAGTGCTAGCAACATCGTTAAACCGCATAATGCTGTAAATGAGAGTCGAAATGCTTTAGGATACAAACTTTTGGAGGGTAACTCTCCTTCACAAAGTGGTCAAGACAATGTTGTAAAAAATCTAGGCAAATTTGGTAGCTTTTCGTGGAATGCTTGGAGCAAGAGAGTAGAGGCTGTTCGTGAATTAAGGTTTTCCTTGGACGGATCTGTTATTTCGGATTATTTTGTCCCAAAATCTGAGACTGGTAATCCTAAATTGTTTTCTTGTTAATCTTCATGCTGCACATGTTTAGTTCTTGTCGATGACATTTTGTATACATATTTTACATGCCTAAGAATTGTAGTTTTTTTTCAAGTATATGTACCATTTAGGCTCTATTTGGTATAGCTTTTCAAATAGAGTTTTTTCAAGTAGAGCTTTTACTAATACAACTTTTAGAAGTAGAGTTTTTGATAAAAAGTTTTTAAGTGTTTGTTTGTGGTCCCCAATGGGTGTGACTTGGTGATGTTGGGTTCAGGATCTGACCGTCCTGGGTTCGAATCCAGGGAGTGCGTTTCTTGTAAGAGTTTGGGACAACCGGGGGTTTTATCTGCTCCGCTTAAGCCCAGAAGGGGTGGTTTGGCAATAGGGTTTCCAACGATTTCAGAAAAAAAATGTTTGGTTGTGAGTGAGAGTTTTATTAAAAATTTTACTTTATTAGACAAGTTTTTTTTAATATTATGTTATGAAAGAAATGAAATAATATTGTGAAATTAAATAAGGGTATTCTAGATAATTTAATTTTTAAAAAAGCTTTCCAATCTTTACTCCTAAAAGCCAAAATTATGAGTTTTTGCTAGTTAGTCAAAATAGTTTTTTTAATCCTCAAAAGCTCTACTCAAAATGCAACCAAATACCACCAAAAAATTTAAAAAGAGATTTTAATATTAAAAAAGCTCGTTTACCTCTATTAAAAGCCATACCAAACAGACACTTAATCAATGTAACCAAGCAGTACTCTTCCATTCACCAAGTAAAAAATGTACATTTCTGATCATGATTTAAATCAGTCAAACAAAATGTAAATACTTACATTGAAAATGTTTGGAATGCCACAAGGATTTGGATCCATACTTCTCATTTGTGTTTTTCTGGGTTTATGTTGAACACTTTGTTCCTTGGTCAAAAAGGTGACGAAGTTAGTAGCTTTTTTCTTTCTTTTTGCTGTCTATAAATTGGCTATGCAACTGATCTTGCACTTGTCTGAGGGATAAGATATGGTAATATAGAATCTGATCATTCATCTTCAATTACCATGTATGTTTTGTTACAGGTGATACATACGCTCAAAACAAGCTTAGTGCTGATAATGTTGGTGGTCGTGATTACCTAAGCACTGATGGCGACCCTGGTGCCGCAGGTTACACAATCAAAGAAGCCGTGTCTCTTAGTAGGAGTGCGGTAAGTTTTTCGTATCTTCTTGCTATTTTTATGATTCTTATATCTTGTTCATTTCTTCTTCTTCTTTTTTTCGTCCATATCTTGTTCTCAATTAATTGATATTTTTATTCATAGTTCACATGTTAATATAAAGATTAAGTTAAAGTGAAAATCTGAACAGATCAAACTTTGTTTCGAAATTCAATTTAAAAAGTTATAATCTCAAAAATTTGCAATGTTTTATGGCATTCAACTCAAATTCATTTCACATCCATCCAATTAGAAGGAAGGAAGAAACACTGACAGAAAGATAATTTGATTTTCAGATTCATCACTTATCACCATAGGCAAACATGTTTCCTCAGTTATATGTTATAACCACCAACATGTTTTCATTTCACCGTACACAAAGTTAATTAGGTAAACGTAGAAACATTGACACCATAAATGTGGAAACTCAAACACCATACACCTATATCTCAAGCCCCAATGAAATCACGGACAATCTTCAGTTTGGCAGTGTCATGGGCGGAGTTCATATCTACTCATGTTCGCATCAAGTCACACCAATTTTCTGCGACTGCATGCATTTCCACTAGTATTGGAGTTGTGCCGCGGGCCATTTTTCCGCATTTGCGGCAAAGCCACCTTTGCTGCTAGCCGCTAGTCACGTTTTGCTGCATTGTAAAGGACCTCATGTTTCGGGACACCAGATCGGGTTGGTCCGGGGTCATCTATAAAGCTTATGACCACTTGTACTGGGATAATTTCATTTGTAGGGTCCAATTCCGAAGTTTGCCAGAAGTTTTTGAAGTGTGCCCACTTTTTCATGCATTAAAAAAATGTGTATAGTGAGTAATGTCATGGGTTCAAATAGCCTCAACCATAGTGTATTACTAGTTCCTGATTTTGATTGTTTCAGATTCCTGGACAACGGAGCCTTGGATTGAAGCTCCTTCATTCTGTGCTTGATAAGGCAGTACACAATATCTATCGAAATCTAGTCAAGCATACCTTGAGCTATGATAATAAAGTTGACAAATCTACTGACTGGGAGGCTATTTGGGCTTATGCACTTGGCCCAGAACCTGAACTGGTTTTATCATTGAGGTAGAATGCATTCAAAGGCTTCTTTTGCTGGTTTCCACTGATTTTGTTATCTTCCTATCATTTACAACTTATAATTCTTTTCTTGACTGTGTTCCTTGCTGTTATTAAAAGAATCTGCAAACATATAAAATTCGTAATTCAATTGCTGCTGACTCAGTTGGCTTCAAGATTTTTCTGCCCCTTTTGAAGTCTCAAATCTTTCGTGATTTTATAGGTCATGAATTCATGATTTAGTATGTTTCTTCTTGTAGGATGTCACTTGATGATAACCACAATTCTGTGGTTTTAGAATGTCTCAAAGTTGTTCGGTGCGCTCTGAGCAGTGACTTGAATGAGCACTTCTTTGATATCTCAGAGGTAAAGTTTTATCTTAATTATTTTTGGCACACCCTCGTATAAACATGATTCTGAGGAAAATCTTGATGTGTATTGTGCTTCAGAAATTAGGAACTTATGGGAAGGACATCTATACTGCTCCTGTATTCCGCAGTAAACCGGAAATTGCTCTTGGTTTTCTTCGCGGTGGATACTGGAAGTACAGTGCCAAACCTTCTAATATTCTTCTACTCAGTGAGACCATGTACGACGAGACTGATGGGAAGCATACAATTCAGGATGATATTGCTGTTGCTGGACAAGATTTTACTGCAGGTTTGGTTAGGATGGGAATTCTTCCTAAGCTTCTCTATCTATTAGAGGTGAGCATGATTTTACCGAAATACATCTCTTGAATCTGGGAAGCCACATAACCTTCTGTTGATTATTAATGGTTTTCAGTGCAAGATGTGTAAATGAGAATTAGTACTCCACACGTTCACACTCTTATTTCTCCCTACAAATTTTTATGCTTGTCTTGGATAACTGAACGCTTTTATGACTTTGGTGATACTTCTATTTAACTATTTATTTATCTATCCTTCGTCATTTGATTTACTTGATTCTATAGTTCCTAATGTAAGCTAATATAACTGGTTTCAGACATGCCCTACAGGGGCTTTGGAAGAAGACATTGTAATTTCTATACTTATTGCTATAGCAAGGCATTCGCCAGTCTGTGCAAATGCAATTACGAAGTGCGAAAGGCTTGTCGAAACAGTTGTTCACAGATTTACCATTGACAACAGTGCCGAAGTTCTACCTTCTAAGATCAAATCTGTTTGCCTCTTAAAGGTAGGTTTATTATATGTTATTCTTTTTTGGAGTTCAAAATATCCTGTATTCTAAAAATAATGCCAACATAAAGAATGACATGGTGTGACTTTTCTTTTTATTTAAACCTAATTAGTTATTGGATGGTTCTAAACTTGGCTGTGTACAAGTTTAACTTATATATGTATTGTTTCTATTATTGTTGTGAAAAAGGTGTTGGCTCGGTCTGACAAGGAGATTTGTATGGAGTTCATAAAAAATGGGTTTTTCCAGGCTATGACATGGCATTTATATCGATCTTTTTCATCCCTTGAGCAATGGGTAGAGTTGGGAAGGGAAAAATGTGTAATGTCATCTGGCTTGATGGTTGAACAACTTCGGTTTTGGAGGGTCTGCATTCAGCTTGGCTATTGTCTATCATACTTCCCGGATATCTTTCCTGCTTTATGTTTATGGTTAAATCCACCTTCAATTGAAAAAGTGATTGAGAATAATGTCCTGAGTGAATTTGCTTCCATCTCAACAGAGGCCTACCTTGTTCTCGAGGCTTTGGCTATGCGACTTCCAAACTTCAATTCTCAGGAGCATCCAGTGTGTGCTGATATGGAAACCTGGTCTTGGACTCATGTTGCCCCAATGCTTGATTCCGCGGTTAAGTGGTTAGCTTTGAAGAATAATCTACTTGTGTCTAAATACTTTGACAGGCATGAAGGAATCAGGAGTCAGTTTGTTTTTCAAGACTTGTCTGTTTCTCCCTTGTTGTGGGTGTATTCTGCCATCATGCTTTTTCTTACAAGAGTTCTTGAGAGGGTGATCCCAGTGGACGGCATAAACTTGTTTGAAAGTGGCCAGCATTTGCCTTGGTTACCAGAATTTGTTCCCAAGGTTGGACTGGAAATGATTAAGAATGGGTTTTTGAGTTCCTTGGATAAAAATGAGAAAGAATATGGAAGTCATAGTGCACCTGGCTGCTCTTTTATCATGGAGCTATGTCATTTCAGACAACAAAATGAATA
This sequence comes from Zanthoxylum bungeanum, assembly GCA_019454045.1. Taxonomy (NCBI): domain Eukaryota; kingdom Viridiplantae; phylum Streptophyta; class Magnoliopsida; order Sapindales; family Rutaceae; genus Zanthoxylum; species Zanthoxylum bungeanum. The sequence continues at coordinate 29,022 of SKCR01040481.1, read as the reverse complement.
TGAAACATCCTTGGCATCTGTGTCTTGCCTTCATGGACTAGTTCGGTCCATTGTCTCTATTGATCACTTGATCCGGTTGGCCAAGCCCGGGATTACTTATCCTACTTCCCAAGGGTCCAGTTTCTCTAAAGAAGAAAAAATACTTGAGGAGGGGATACTTGAGTGGTCTCTGGTTGACTTGCGATGGTTGCTGAAGATTTTTGTGGAGTTGTTTACATCAGAGTGTCACTTTCAGCAGTCCATTGAAATGTTTGGTAGAGGTGGCCCTGCTCCTGGTTTGGGACTTGGCTGGGGCGCTTCTGGTGGAGGGTTTTGGTCCACAACCGTTTTGTTGGCACAAACAGATGCACGTTTTCTCATTGACTTGCTTGAAATCAATCAAATGGAGCCTGTCTCCAAGTTCTCGACAGATGATGAGATGAATTTTGAAGTACATATTGTTCATTCTGCCTTAGGAATATGTTTATCTGCTGGGCCAAGGGATAAGGTTATTGTAGATAAGGCATTCGATATTTTGCTTCAAGTCCCTGTTCTGAAGTCCCTAGATAACTTTGCTCGCCGTTTTCTCTTGTCTAAAGAGAAAATGAAATTATTTGGGTGGGAATTTAAAGAAGAGGAGTACCTGCACTTCAGCAAAACATTAACTTCTCACTTCAAAAGTAGATGGTTGGGCATTAAGAGAAAATCCAAAGCCGTTGACAGAAATAGTAGCTATGGCAATAGAACATTTAAGAAGGGTAGTGCTTCTCTGGACACCATACCTGAAGAGTCAGACCAATCAAATATTACAGGTCAAGATCATTGCTGCAGTTCTTTGGCAGTGGAGTGGGCTCACCAGAGGTTGCCCCTTCCCATGCATTGGTTTCTCAGTCCAATCTCAACCATCTCTGATGGCTACCATGGCCGTCTTCAAAATTTTCCCAAGATGATGGTTCAGGACTGCAATGTGCTCGAGTTTGCAAAAGCTGGACTTTTCTTTCTTCTTGGAATTGAAGCTATGGCCTCATTGCTATCCTCTAAAGTCCCCTCCTCTGTTCAGAGTGTACCATTATTTTGGAAATTGCATTCTTTATCTGTGACACTACTGGCTGGAATGGGTGTGCTTCAAGAAGAGAAGAGTAGAGATATATTTGAAGCTTTACAGAAGCACTATGGACTGTTATTGCATGAAGCATGGACAAGTAGGCTCGTTGAGCACAATTTGGAGAAAAATGTGAATTTTTTACCTGAAACTGGAAAGAACTGCGATGTAGAGCTTCTGAGGTTTCAATCAGAAGTTTATGAGAGTTATTCAATATTTGTAGAAACTCTTGTAGATCAGTTTGCTGCTATATCTTATGGTGATTTGGTATATAGCCGGCAAGTTGCTGTTTATTTACACCAATGTGTTGAAGCTCCTGTCCGGCTAGCTGCCTGGAATGCACTTCATAATGTTCGTGCTTTTGAACTTCTGCCACCTCTAGATGAATGTGTTGCTGAGCCTGAAGGTTACCTTCAACCAATTGAGGTATGACTTCTTTTATTGCTAAATTTACAAATTTCCTTGTTTTACAGGTATGCTTCTATTAGCATGTCGTGCTCCTATCTTTATCTGCAAACTCTAGTCATAAACTTTCATTTCGAGTTATTTACAAGATTCCATTTGAGAATGATAATAGGAAGTACGTTCATGAAAATACTAAAGATTGGTTCCTGTGCAGGATAATGAAGAAATTTTGGAAGCTTATGTGAAGTCTTGGACTGCTGGTGCTCTTGACAGGGCTGCAACACGAGGATCAATGGCATATACGCTAGTCCTTCACCACCTTTCATCTTTTATATTCCTCTCTCATGCGGGCGACAAGTTAACACTACGGAATAAGCTTGTAAAATCTCTTCTGCGGGACTACTCCCGCCAGCAACGACATGAGGTATGCAAATTTTTTGAGCACCTTGAAAGAGTCGGTCAAGATTCAAGAAACCAAATGTACAGATACATAAGATGCTACATAGTTAATTTTGATTAATTTTTTTTACAGAGAATGATGTTGGATCTTATACGAGATAACCAACTGTCGACATTGCAAATGCTTGAGCGAAATGGAGGCTCATCACTGCCATCAACCGATGTTGAGAAGAGATATGAGTTATTAAGAGAAGCTTGTGAAGGTAACTCCTCTCTTTTGAATGTGGTGGAGAAGCTTGCAAAAGCTAAGCTAGTTTGAGAATCAATTGTATTGTATTGGAGTGGGGGCTTGTTAATTGTGTGAGACCCCTCGATATTTTTGAATGTATGATATGTTATAAAATGTATTGAGATAAATTATGTAAATTAAATTTTCATTTCAAGGGCTTTAATACTTGTTTAGGGAACATTTTATATCATTTTTCTCTTTGTTTCTTGGAAGCCAAACACATTTCATTCATCATGTTCAGTGTTTCTTATAACGTATTCAAGCCATTGGGAACATCGGTCTGCATAAGGTGTTCTTCAAAAGGGCAATTCTGGCATCTCATAGGATATAATCAAAGTAAATTCTTTGGAATCAGTTATATAAAATAGATCTTTTAATGTTATTATGTTTTATTTTAAATCATTATTTCATTAAATTCATAATGATGTATTTTTTTTATGGTTTCTTTAAACATATAAAGATAGATTATCGATCTTAGAAATCAATGTAAAACTAATTGAATTTTAATATGGATCATGGGATATGTTTATCAAAATTTGTTTTATTTCCCACATTCAAAATCCCTTATTTGTTCACAAATCAAATCAGTGCATAATTGCACGTCATGGGAGAGGATTGATGATTTCCTTGTCACTTCACTCTAGCAACAAAGCTTGTTTGCCCAATCGGTTTGGTTTGGTTCGAATCTAGAGTGTATATTTTTTTATAAAAATCTATGATAACGGAAAGTTTTATCTGTTCCATTTAAGTCCGATAAATGATTTGACGGCGAAATTTCCGTAAAGCTTAAGCTTTTGAAATCTTTGTTATGATGATACGACATCAAAATTTGGGCTCATCTATGATACCCATATTTTTGGTATCCTGGCCGTTGATTCATTTTCTAAAGCAAATCCAAAGGTGGCATTTAAAAAAAAGAAAGAAATTATTTGCCCATGGATATGCAGGTATTCTAGTAGTGGCCATAAAATTTTAGTTGCCCCATCATCATCAATAAACATTATTGGCTTTACAATTACATACAATTTGTTATTCAATAGCTTTTTAGTTGGAAATAATTATGTATTAACATTAGACACCAAGTGACCAAGCTTAGTAGCTTCAAATACACGAAGTCTATACATAATGGTTTCCACCAAGACAACAAATCAACAATGAACCAAATTCAAGCTTTTGACTTTTAGACTTCAGGAAATATAAATTAAAAGTCTAAAACAACCGTTGCTTTATTCTCCTAACTTCGGAAAAAAATTGCCAATGTGCTAGTAGTCCATTGTAGACCCGGCCAAGGTTCCGGTTCAGAACCGGAACCGAACCGGTTGGAACCGGACGGTTCCGATTCCAACCGGTTCCGGAACCAAACCGGTTCGGTTAGGGTTCTCATCCTGACCGAACCGGTTGGAACCGAAAGTAAAAAAAAAAAAAAAAAAAAATTTATTTACTTGGAACCGTAAGGTTCCACAAGTAAATCTCAAATTTTTTTTATTAATAATAATGAGGTTTAAAATTGCAACCTTGAGCACAATAGTCAATTTTTAAGGAGGTTTAAAAATCTTCTTTTATTATTTCTTTTATAATCGGTGTTGAGATTAGAGGTAAATTTCTCCCGAATATTTATAGAAATAGATTTTCAAATTTGATTTCGATAGATCTCTGAGGTTGAATTATAAATATATGTATTTAAATTCATTGTAAATATTAGAGGGTAATAACTATAGACCAAATGTATCAAAAAATATTGCTTTATTCTCCTAACTTCGAAAAAAATTGCCAATGTGCTAGTAGTCCATTGGTTGAGGGGCATGTGTTTGAATTCCCACCCAGTGGATTCAATTATCTCTTTCATAATCGTGTTGGGATTGGAGATAAATTTCTCCCGAATATTTATAGAAATAGATTTTCGAACTTGATTTCGATAGATTTTTAGGGATGAGTTATAAATATATGTATTTAAATTCATTATAATTATTAGATTGTAATATTTATAGACCAAATGTATCAAAAAAAAATGATGTTATTTATTTCCACTGAACAAAATGGATAAAATACATTAAATTAGATCAATTGACTAACAAATCCTGAGAAGGAAAGAATTGATTGCTGTTAAATTTTTATTTTAAGATATTCTTGCTTGTTTAGCATGGCAAGTGAGGAGAGATTCTTTGGTGCAACGGTGGTATGGATGACGTGGTACCATAAACGAATTAAAAAATGACATGTAGAGTTTCTTCACCTAATTTTTAGTTGTTTTTTAAATTTTAGCACGCGTGCCAGTTGATGATTGGCTTGTTGCATGGATGACGTGGTACCACTGTTGCATAGAAGATTTTCTCGCAAGTGAGACTCTTTATGAGGTTGTTGTGTAGAATTGTTCTTATCTTCCCACTCATTAACAAGCAATCATCAATCAACTTCAGCACCAAATGTCAATTATATTTAATTTTTGTTCTTGGGACCATACACATAAGCACCTTTAATGAAATCCACAAAATGTCAATTATTTTTTGTTAATTAGGTATTAATATTATCATCTTAATTTCTTATTTGACCCTCCAACCTCCTCTATTATAAACTTGAAAACTCCCCTCAATCATGAGCCAAACCAGGCTCAGAATATTACAAGATCTTATTAGCTAAACTAAGGATAAATGCTCGTTTAATCACTATCGTTTCAACTAATTATTTGATTAGTCTCTATAATTTAAAATTACTCAAAACATCTTTAGTCCTTCTGTTCTTACCTGTTGGAACTAATTTTTCATGGATAACAAAGTACTTATGTTTAATAAAACTTAAAATTCAAACAATTCTGACATGCAACAGATGAAAATAATTGCTGATTAAATAGATTTTAATAGAACATTTATATAACTGAGATTGTTACATAATTTTAAAAATATAAAGATGGACTCAATTTAGCCTTTTGAAATCGTGAAATCGGACCTAACCGGAATCGAGTCGGAAATATCGATTTAGTTCTGATTCCAAACCGAACCGAATCAGAATCGGATCGAATTTTAAGATTACGATTTCAAATTATGTGGAACCGTAACCGAACCGAAACCGTGGTCGGATTTACTAAAGGAACATTTATATCTCGAACTAACTAATATTTTTATTATGTAGTTTAGAAAAAAAAAAAAAGAAGGTAAAACTCATTTTCAAAAACATACTTACAAAAAAATGGTGTTCAAAGGTTAATAAAGCACTAGTTAAACCTATACCTAACCACCGTGGGAATCACATAATTTCATCACGCTCCACAATCTTGGTGTCCACACATGCTACATTTTGTAATAATCCAACTAGTGTGACCGCAATACAAACGTCACCCCAAAAATACGGTGTTGGTTATGATACTAATTATTACGAACTCATAAATAAAACTCATTATTAAAAATCAATTTATAAGGAAAAATGTATTCAATAATTAATAAACAAATCAAACCACAACATTAATTATGTGTTACAAATTCTATGATCTAGAGTTCCAATTCGCACACAGAATTACAGAAATCACAAATGGATATGCAAACTTACAAAATGCAGTAAAATCATAATTCTGATGTTATCACTCGCTGCACAGCTGTTGGTGTGAAGGCAAAGAGTCGGTGACAAGTCCCTATTATCTCTCTTTGTCCCTCCGCGTTTCCGCAAGAGCAATGATACAGACACATACAATTTGTATAGATATATACACAAATGTTTATTTGGCTGAATAGCCACCACAAAACTACTGTAAGATCACCATAATCTTGTAGTGATTGTCCAACCACATAAGCATCTGTGTAATTTACATGTATCTCTAATATTTTCGTTTCCGCAAATACACATTTTTTTTCTTCTCAAGATTTGTATAAAAACTATTTGTCAAAAGCCTTTTGTGGAATTACTTACCTGTAGTCCACATAAAACACTTCAAAAATTCTATATATAGCTCAAGCCATTCCCTTTGTTTTCTGGTCACATTTTGCAAATTTGCTTCTTCAAATATATCTAATCTTCTCATTGATTAAGCTATGGCTTTGTTTCTTTGCTTTCTCTTCTTTCTCTTATCTTCTTCTGCTACTGCTTGTGATCGTTGTGTGCATCAGTCCAAGGTTGCTTATTTCTCCAAAGCCTCTTCACTTTCATGTAAGCACTAAGCAAATCATCAATCTTTAAATTTGGCATTGACCCAGATGATATTTTTGTAAGAATTTTAGTGGGTAATTTTTGTTTTTTTTTTTGTTTTTTCCATTTGATGCAGCTGGTGCTTGTGGGTATGGCTCATTGGCATTAGGCTTCAATAGCGGACACCTTGCTGCTGGTGTTCCTTCTCTTTACAAAAATGGAGCTGGTTGTGGTGCATGCTTTCAAGTAAGTTTTATTAGCTTTCAATTTGTTAAAATATATGTTGTAAATTTATGAAAAATCAATTTTGATTTATTTTTGGTCAGATGAGATGCAAGAACCCAATTCTATGTAGCAGCAGAGGAACGAGAGTGATTGTGACTGATATGAATCACAACAACAAAACAGACATTGTTGTTATAAGTAGCAGAGCTTTCATGGCCTTGGCTAACCAGGGCAAGGGCCATGACATTTTGAAACTTGGCGTTGTCGATGTGGAATACAAGAGGCAAGCCATTATTCAACTTCATTACATTAATGCATCATGGTTTAATTTTAGTCCCTATATAGATAATCGTATCGGTAGTTTGGTGGTGTAGGGTTTAGGGTCCGATTTTCATGTCCTGTGTTCGAATTTATGGAGTGTCTTTCTTATAAGAGTCTGGGACAGCCGGAGGTTTTACTTGGTCTGCTTAAAACCGGAAAGAGTAGTTTGGCGGTGGGGTTTCCAACGATTTTTTTTAAAAAAAACTGTAGTAAATTAACTTATAAATTATTATAATAATACTTTAATTCTTGTAATTTTGAAAAAATAAGTTTTAGTCCATATCATTAAATATTTTTATTTATTTTCAGTCAATTTTCATCTAATTAGTGTTAAATAGCTTCAATATCCTACAAACTATCCAAAAATATTAAAAAATTATTTTAAAATTAGATTAAAAAAAAAAAAAAAATTGGTTATGACCATCAATAAAAAAAATTGAGTGTCAATTTTTCCTTTAACTTCTCTCACACACCACATGTTAGAAATAATGTAACAGAAACATTATATATTGGCCCACATGAACTGCCACTATGACAATCTCAGGCACTCATTAATTGCTTATAACGGTCCAAATCCAATGCGTATATCATATGATAAAGCAATCATAAAAATAAATGAATTTGCTGATTTGGGTTAATTTAATTTTCTAGGGTTCCATGTGAATACAAAAACCAGAACTTGACTGTGCGTGTTGAAGAATCAAGCAAAAAGCCAAATTACTTGGCAATTAAAGTGCTGTATCAGGGAGGTCAAACAGAAATTGTAGCCATGGATGTAGCCCAGGTTGGTTTATGGTTTAAAAAACAGATATTATATTTTAAAACGTGTGAACGACTGTACGGATTTAAAAAAAAAACCCGATGATGAGTTCAATATTTGCAGGTTGGTTCTTCAAACTGGGGTTACATGAGCAGAAATTATGGGGCAGTATGGGATACAAGTAGAGTACCAAATGGGGCATTACAGTTTAGATTTGTGGTAACATCAGGCTATGATGGCAAGTGGATTTGGGCACAAAATGTTCTTCCAGCTGATTGGAATCCTGGAATTATTTATGACTCTGGAGTTCAGATTAGTGATATTGCACAAGAGGGTTGCCCTCACTGTGATGATGGCAGCTGGAACTGAAAGAAGATTTTGATTGCCACTTCTTGTTTTTGTGATTACACATCATTATTTTATTTGATTCCTTTTTTATATAACAATCAGTGATCAAATAATTTAGAAGATTAGGAAATGAAATATCTAAATTATATATATATATATTTTTATTTTGTTATACTTTGTTAATGTTACATTGTTCTTTTGCTGCCAAAATAACGAAATTCGCAAATGTTCAGATTTTCTGTTCATTATTATTATTATTATTATTTTATTTTATTTTAGCCTAATATCAACCCAATTTCTTCCCATTCATATGAGCGAGATTCGAACTCAAATCTTTTAGCAACTCAATTAGATAACACCCACATATTTTTCTCTCATTTATTTATGTTAACATTCCTGTAATTATTGCTTTACATAGGCTTTAAGTCTTGAACAATATTTTCTCAAGTGCTTATTTTTTAGTCATCGGCCCTCAAAGCTAGAGGTCCTTGATTCAATTACATTGGGCCAAGTGGAGTTTGATTTTTCTAGCCTACAAGGCCTTTGTCAAGTACCCCACCCAATTCAAAGGGTGTATAAAAAATTTATAGTAAGGGTAAATTTGAGTATCGATTTTAATCGACTAATCGAATCGTTCTGATCAATTTTTTTTTATAATGATTCAGTTACTGTGATTAAATCTGTTTTTTCGATTAAGATTTTTAATTTTTTTTTTCGATTTTTCAGTTCGATTAAGGTTATAAGATTTGTATAACCGAACCGACCAATTAACCGATTACAAACCATAATTTGACTTTATATATTTTTCTAATTAAAACGAAATTAAAACTGTTACCCTCTGCCTCTACTGAGTGTAGTTGTGGATTATTTTTCGATGAATTTAAATTTATCTTCTGTTGTTAAACACATATATGTTTGTCTTTTTGATGAATTTAAATTTGTATTAATGTCGATTGTTATTTGTGGAGATTATGGACTGATTAATAACCGAATTAACCAAAATCGATTGAAAAATAATGGTTAGGTTGGTTAATGATTATGTGTCATCATATGGTTAAATTGGTTGATCATTTACTTAACCAAATAATTTCGGTTCGGTTAAAAAATCAATAATTAACCGACCAAACCGATCGATGTTCACCCCTAAATTTGAGATCATATGAAAATATATTGAGAGAAAAATATTTTAAATTTCTAATTTTAAAGAGATTAATTGACAAATTGAAGGAGATAAATTGAGAGTGAAGTATAACCAATTTTGAAAGCGGACCATTATTGTAATCACACTTGCATATTATCCAAAAATTATGGGCCTAAAGGGTATGATATAAAGTCATTTTGGGTTTTGTCAAACCCAAGTCAAGCATACCTCATTTAATCCCAACCCATTCGTTTAACACACCTCGAGTTGTAAGCCGATAATTTAATCGGAAATCGATATCAAATCATTCGCGATCTGGGTTCATAAATAATCAGAAATTAATCAAAAAATTAATCGAAAATAATAAAGTTGTCAATTTGCATGATTGAGAATAAAAAACTCAAAATTCAATCATCAAGATCCTCCAAAAAGTATTAAGAATAAAAATCATTCATTTATGATTAAAAAAACTAAATAATCTAAGATTCTTTAGTTGAGTCAATATGAATATGGACTATTTTGATACTAATAGAAAAATTTATCTTTATTTAAGAAAATATAATAAGTTAATGATAGTGGTGTTATTATCCCATTAATAATTTTTTTAAATCAAACATATTCTCAGACTATTGATCATTCCTAATAGAATTATTCTCTTTTCACATAAAATCATCTATCAAAACCTCCAAAAAATATTAAAAAATTAAAAATAAATTAAATCACTGAGATAACGATCTACCATTAAACAACACATAGTTACAATATAAAAAAATACATGTGCGGTGCATTTATTTTTGGCCACCGTCCATCTTAAAACAATTACATGTTCATTATTAGTCACCAAGGTTGGTTTTTGTTGTTTTTGTTTTTGTTTTGTTTTTTTTCATTTTCAACTTATTCAATTAGGAGTTTGTATTAGAGTAACTTCAAAAAACTCAACAAATATTATTAAGTTGCTCAATAGATAAGTTATATAAGTAATATTGGTTCCAAAAGACTCGCTAATTAAGATTCTTTAAAATGTAATTTCAATTATCTCTCTTCAATATTACTACTTGTTGATGTCGATTTTTTAGACCATCAATATAAACAGAAATTTGTAGGGTGGATATCGATACGAAACCAAAACAAAATAAATATTACAAAAATAATAAAAGTCACAAAGAATACGTAGTTTGACACTTGGTCTATGTTCACGAGAGGAAAATACTGAAGTATATGAGTCAATCTCGCTAACTCTTCATAGGAAAGCTCCTCGCGCAGCAGAATTTGTACTTAGGCCCAAAGATTGGATTTGAAAAATTTTTCACCAAAATTTTTAATCAATCTCAAACGAGTTCTCTGTAATCTCAAAATTTTCACCAAAAAAAATCAGAAACAAAACTGCCCGAAATTGCACCGAACATGCTCGTGCAGTGGGCAAGAATTTGCTAACTTGCGTGAGCTTTGATGGAGATGGAGAAGTTGCATTTCCTTTGATCTTCTGTGAAATTTCTCACCATCAAAGAATCTAAGAATGAGCTCTTAAATATCACAAAAAGATTTTGTCTAAATTTTTTAGAGAAAATAAATCACACTTTTTTGTTTTCTTTTTCTATGCAACAAAAGAAAACATAGAAAGAGGCGTATTGCGTATCTTTCTTATTATTTTTATTGTTGTGATGATAAAAGATATTCTTTCCTCTTTTATTTTCTTTCTTTTATGAAGTTTTTAGTTAATTACCAATGTGTCGGGACATACGGACGCATCCAAAGCATCGCGGGAAGAGCGGAGGAGGAAACGAAGAAGAAAGCACGGAACAAGAATTTTCCCCCTGCAACTAAAGGTGTGCATTATTAATCGGTTTAACCGATTAACCAAACCGTTCCAACCATTTTTTATTATGGTTCAGTTATTATGATTAAATCGGTTACTGCTGGTTAAAAATTTTTAACTTTTTTGGTTATTCGGTTCGGTTACGGTTATGATATTCGTATAACCGACACGACCGATTATTTGAAAAATTAAACCATATATATATATATTATATATATATATATATATATATATATCTATATATATCATATATATATATATATATATGCTTTCAAAACCTAAACCAAAACTAATGCTTCAAATTCCTAATTTCCACCCACATACCAACTCCAGTCGCCTACTCACAATCACAAAATTCCAAAATCCAAAAATCACAAAACCTTGCATCTTGAGAGGAACTAGTGACCACCTAAAGGTGCAAGCGTGTAGCTGTTGGATAATTATGACCCATAACATAACTATTTGTATAGAACATGGTGTTGATGTACAAAAAACTATGTGACAAAGGAAATTGCTCTTTTATCATTTGTAATTGGATTACCTGGATATATAAATGAAAAAATCCATATGATTAGTACCCGATTAATAAGATATGAGACAATATTAATCCACTAAGGTTTAATCATTAAATATCCCTAGTCGTATTATTATCGAGACTGGACATCGATAATGTGGAATAGGCTAGTATTACACTTGTGCGAGTTATGGAAGCTTAACGAAATAGTTCTCATATATTTGGGTATTGGATACTCATGCAAGTGTGATAGGAGGTTCTGTTTGCCGATGGTATGGGAACAGCTTCGCTCTGGATAGACCCCTTCGAATCCCATTGTTAGTATGACTTTGTGTCTATGGGAATCCGAATCAAGGTAGGTGTATATGGTCTTAACCTGAGACTTGCATCGCTACTACTTGCGACAATCAGTATACTTTGGTTTTGGTCATCCGAGGCTTTAACAGGTTATGTGTACGCCTCTTCTGGGTATACTGAGAATCATAGTGTATTGGGTGTGATGTCGAGATGGAAGTGTCACTTCAGTCATATAGAGATGATGATAACGCATGGATACAAAACTGGTACTCTATAATGCTATAGCCATCGGGAAAGTATGACTAGGTCATAACTTCCGATCATAAAGAGACTAGTTGCTAGTGATCGGATATATACTTCGTACGGGGCAGACAGAACTCCAGCCCCAGGCCTAGCATGCGACATCCGATACTGGATCGTAATACGTAATACTATGTATACTACGCTTGATAAAGATCTTGTATTCCTTACAAGAATATTTCCGGAGAATTGGGGAGGCACGATGTTTTGCTAGAAGCCAGCCATGTCTTGTAAATCGGTAAGAACATGGTACGAGGTACGCACATGTTCGGATAGTCCGATGACCGTATTCACTGCCAACATATCCAGGGATCTCTTAGGTCGCCTCCCAAAGATTCACCGATGAGATTTGACTCGAACAGAATTAACCTAGGATTAATTATGAGAGAGAGAAAATTAATCTAGGATTAGTTACAGTAAGAATTAATCTGGGATTAATTCGACTAGAAGAGAGAAAGTGATTAATTTGGAATTAATCGGCAAAGTAAATTTAATAGTTAAATTGGATTTTACTATTTAATTTATTTAATTGGGTTATAATAATATATTAGATATATTAATTGAAATTAGATTTCAAAGCGGAATTAAAATTAGATTTTAATTCGGGCAAACGAATTAATTTAGAATTAATTTGTAAGCGACTTTGATAACAATTTTGCTAGGCATTATTATTTAATTAAATTGCATTTAATTGCGTTGCAACAGAAAATTCGTTTATTCAAAATTAAACGAACTCGGGTCCGAGCGAAGTTGCGTGTTGAGTTAGCCGACTTAAATTTTGAATTTAAAAGTGGTGGGACCCACTTCACTTACATCACATGTTAGACATGTGATGGAAGTGGTTAGGCTTATTTCATGGATTTGATTTGTTGAGCGTAAAGCTTGGATTGCTTTTAAAACACTCAAACCAATTCATCACACAAACTTAATATAAATTAACAAGTCAACTTTGGAAGCATGACAAGGTTACTATTCACAACAACTCTTTCTTCTCAATTTTGCTCTTTGCCGTGAGCTTCATTGTCTCTCCCATGAAATGTTGTTGCAAAATTCAAGTATGCTCATGGTTAATTTTGAAATTTGACAATTAGATATGTTAATTGGCATGAAATGTATGTTAGATGTTGATTTAATTGGATTGAAATCAAATTGCATGATAATTTCTATGCCTTTGCCCTAAGCTATATAGCATATTTTAGAATCGATTTTGCTTCAATTTATGTTGGACATGAATTGGAAATGTTGAGCATGATTAAATTGGATTAATTAGTGTTTTGGAAACATTAGATTAATTGATTAATTATGTTAATTGCACTTTAATTAAATTAATATGTAATTTGGAATAATGTGTTAATTTAATTTGTTGTAATTGGGCTTAATGGGCTTGGTTTGGCCAAGTTTGGTTTAGGATAATTGGGTTGGATCCAATTGGGCGTAAAACCATTTCCATAAAGTCCAAAATATATGACATTGGGCTTTTAATAATTTAATTGGTCCTAATGAGCCTAAATTGATTTTATGGCATATGGTGATTCCTAACTTGGGCCTTGACATTTTGGGTTTGATCCATAATGGCCAAAGCCCATGCCTAAAGAATCCATTGAAAGCCCATTAGAATTTAATTGAATAGTATTGGATGCTAATTGGGCCTTTGAGACCCAATTGGATTGGATTTGGAATCCAAGTCCTTAAAGGCACTATTGAAAGTGTAATTATTTATTTTGGAATTAAATTAGAATTCGTATTGAATACAAATTAAATTGGATTTAAAATTGTAGTTCGATATAATTCAAGAATACGTACTTTGAGTATTTATTCTTAAAAGAGTTTGACTCGCGCAAATTAAATCGTTGTTTGAACATTGGATGGTCATTAATCAAAGATTGATTAATTGGATTAGATTGATGGATAACATGCTTTGTGTGAATACTTGGATGTATTGTATGAATAATGTATATCGGATGGATATTAGATAGGTGGGGGAAATTTTGGAAATTTTTGTAATAAATTTAGAATTTATTAAATTGGACCTGCGTGTCCAGCCTATTATCTCTATTATCTTTGTATTTCTCTTCTCACCAATTCCCCTCAATGTAAATGAGGTTTCTTATTAGTGTTATGTAATTGGGTAGAAGTTATTGCTTGCGGAAGAGACGAAAGTGAGGGATTTGTTCTAGGAACAAATTGTATTGTATATCCATCCATATATCATTATTATTTATTTCGCGCCTTATTATGCTTATAGAATGCATGCTTAAGGGTGTATGATGAGACCTAATCAAAGATAATAAATTGGTTGCCAATTTACGCGAAAAACCCTCATTCAATATTAAATGTTTTTTCCTTCCATTGAGTGCATGCTTTTAGAATGCATGCTTAGAGATCTACCTAGTTAAGTTTCATACAACTTGTTGGCTAAAGTCAAGGTTTGTTAGTGTTCCTAGAACATGCCAAGGATCTCTAAGAGTTATTCGTGTGTGAATTTTACCAAAGGAAGTTGCGGAATACTTACATTGGTTTGGATGAATTTGAAAACATTTTCTTTGAAGATGGAAGCTCCAAGCCTTCTATTGGTGTTCCAACACTTGGGTGAGTCTCCCTATCACCTTCCTTTGACTCCTTAATGTGCTAGGCTGCTAGCATATGAGAATTTTGCAACAAAACTCCATGGGAGAAAGAAGAAGCTCACAGTTTTGAGCTTTGGAGAAGAAAGAGAGATGATGTGAATAGTAAGTCATGACAACTTCCAAAGTTTGAATAGTTTATATCATAAGGTTGAGTGTTGTTTTTGGTTTGAGTATTTTTCAAGCAATCCAAGCCTTTCACTCAAACCTTTATTTTCCAACAACAACTTCCATCATTAGTCCAACAAATGATGTAAGTGAAGTGGGTCCCACCACTTATAAATTCCAAATTTAAGTCGGCTAATTCAACACGCAACTTCGCTCGGGCCCAGGTTCATTTAATCTGATTAAATGAATTTTTCATTGCAACGTAATTAAATCTAATTTATTAAATAATAATGCCTAGCAAAATTATTACGAACGTCGCTTACGTACTAATCCCAAATTAATTCATTCGTTAGAATTAAAATCCAATTAATTCCGAATTGAAATCCAATTTCAATTAATATATCTAATATATTTTTAGCCCAATTTAAATAAATTAAATAGTAAAATCCAATTTAACTATTAAATTTATTTTTCCGATTAATTCCAAATTAATCGCGTTCTCTCTTTTTCACGAATTTAATCCCAGATAAATTCTTATCGTAATTAATCCTAGAGTAATTTTCTCTCTCTCATAATTAATCCCAGATTAATTCTGTTCGAGTCAAATGTCATCGGTGAATCTTTGGGAGTCGACCCAAGAGTTCCCAGGATATGTTCGCAATAAATACGGTCATTTGACTATCCGAACACATGCGTACCCGGTACCATATTCCTAGCAAAGCACCGTGCCTACCCAATTCTCCAAAAATATTCTTTTAAGGAATATATAATCTATATCAGGCGTAGTATATATAAATTGCGTATTACGATCCAGTATCAGATGTCACATGTTAGGCTTGAGGCTGGAGTTGCGTCTGCCCCGTACGAAGCATTTATCGGATCACTAGCAACTAGTCTCTTTATGATCGAAAAGTCATGACCTAATCATACTTTCCCGATGGCTATAGATAGAGTACCAGTTCTGTATCCATGCGTGATCATCATCTCCATATGATTGAAGTGATACTTCCATCTTGACATCACACCCAATACACTACGATTCTCAGTATACCCAGAAGAGGCGTACACAGAACCTGTTAAAGCCCTGGACGACCAAAACCAAAGTATACTGATTGTCGCAAGTATTAGCAATGCAAGTCTCAGGTTAAGACCAAATACACCTACCCTGATTCGGATTCCCATAGACACATAGTCATACTACCAATAGGACTCCGAGGGGTCTATCTAGAGCGAAGCTGTTCCCGTACCATCGGCAAATAGAACCTCATATCACACTTGCATGAGTATCTAATACCCAAATATATGAGAACTATACCGTTAAGCTTCCATAATGCGCACAAGTGTAATACTAGCCTATTCCGCATTATTGATGTCCAGTCTCGATAATACTACGACTAGGGTTAGTTAATGATTACACCTTTCGTGGATTAATACTATCTCATATCTTATTAATCTGGTACTAATCATATGGACTTTTATCATTTATATATCCAGGTAATCCAATTACAAATGACAAAAGAGCAATTTCCTTTGTCCCATAGTTAATTTTGTACAAGAACACCATGTTCTTTAAAAAATAGTGATGCTATGGGTCATAATTATCCAACAATCTCCCACTTGGCCTATAGCCAATCAATCAAGTGTCCAACACTTGAACTATGTACGGGTTGCTCATCTGATGCGATTTATTCTACTGAGAAATAGCTTTCGTCAGCGGATTTGCAAGGTTATCATCTGATGCGATTTATTCGATCATCACATCGCCACGATATATGATCTCACGAATCAGATGAATTAGTCGAAGTACATACTTGGATCATTGATGACACCGCTGTTCCTTAGCCTGTGCTGTAGCCCAGCTTAGCTGCTAACAGCATTACTCCAAATCCAATTAGGTATTTATAGATCTAAAATGCTTCTTTTGCTGCATCAGCTGCAGCAATATTCCGCTTTTATTGTTTAATCGGCAACAATATCTTTCTTGGAAAATTTCCAGCTCACTGTTCTGTTATTCAAACTAAATATATACCCTAATTGCGACTTACAGTTGTCTTTATCGGTTTGGAAACTTGCAGTAGTGAACCCAGTCACTTCAAGTTATTCTTTCTCCATATTATCAGAAAGCATCCTTAGTTCATCCAAGATACTCAAGGATGTTCTTTACTCAATCCAGTGACCATCACCTTGATCGACTTGATTGTGACTCCATATGCTCAAAGCATATGAGACATCATGTTGCATATATATCAAAACTTACGAACTCTGGGAGAGTGTCAGCAGCTTTCTAGATCTATCTTAGTAGATCTTTATTCCCAGAATAAAGCCTGCTTCTCCCAGCTTTTTCATGGAGAATTTTATGAAAGCCAAGCATTCACCGATTTCAATATGGGAATGTCATTGCTAAGAAGCAATACATCATCAATATTTAGGACAGTTATTTTCAGTGCACTCCCACTAACCTTCTTATATACACATGAATCATCTTTGTTTTGAATTAAATCATATACAATTATGATTACATCAAAACAATGGTTCCAAGAATTCAATGCTTGCTTCAATCCATAAATGGATCGATTTAACTTGCAAGCATTGTTTGCATGTTTTGGCACGACAAAACCGTCAGGATGTTGCATATAAGCATCCTCCAAAAGGTTTCCGTTAAGGAAAGCGGTTTTGGGGTCCAGCTGTCATATTTCATAAACGAAATATGTAGTAATAGCAAGCATTATCCGAATGGATTTAATCATGGCAACATGTGAAAAAGTTTCGTCGTAATCGACACTATGTCATTGACGATACCCTTTTTGTATAAGCCTAGTTGCGTACATTTGTATGTTGCCATCCAAGCCTGTCTTCCTTGAAGACAATTTGCAACCAATAGGTTTAACGCCTTCTGGTGCATCAACCAGTATCCAAACATGGTTCGTATACATGGAATCCATTTCGGACTGATGGTTATTATCTAGGTCCCAAGATCATACAAGACATGAAAACCCACTCTTGCTTCCCCTTAGTGTCACGCCATTTCTGGTTCTGAACCAGTCCATTTTGTTGGTTTCTATTATATGTCCCAAGGAAAGATTAAGCATTTAAATACAACAATGAATATATATATTATAAGATGAAGTATGGCGGAATCATACTCACAAAGATCGGAATGCGGATGCGTTGATGAAATGAAAATTTTCTCCTTTGTGCAGTGAAGGTTTCGGCCAAGGTGAGTGGGGAAGCTCCAAGCTTTCTTTGATCCTTCCAAGCTCAAGAATTAGTTTCCCATAACACCTTTGTATGATCCCTTGAAGGTGCTAGCCTTGTGTGTGAATTTATGTTCCAAACAAAACACAATTTCTTCAAGTTTTTGCAACAAAAACAGAAAAGTGGAGAGGGCTGTGTGAAACTTCACAGTTTCGGTCAAGAGGAAAGAGAGGAGAGTGAGGGATTTGATTTCAAAAATCAATTTATATTTATGCCATAATATTATTAAATTAATAATAAACTTATGACACAAATCATGCAATGGCTTAGAGTGTCAAACACTCAATTTCCATGCAAAACCATTGAGTGCATTGTACACTATCTCCATGCAATGCATCACAATTAAATAATGCATAATATGACATGTGTCATGTGGGCCCCACACGTTTCCAAATGAAAGTGGGCCCACGTGCACTCACGCGTTCGGGTTCGATATTTCCGAAATACCGAACTTACGTCGCGACGTTAATTAAATCGAATTTAAATAAATGATTGCGCCTAGCGAAATTATTATTTACGTCGCTAACGAATTAATTCTAAATTAACTCGTTTGTCCGAATTAAAATCTAATTTTAATTTCGCGTCGAAATCGAATTTCGATTATTATATCGAATATAATAATTTTACGATTAATTCCAAATTAATCGTTCTCTCTCTATTTATAGTACTTTATCCAAGATAAAGTCTCTCCGTAATTAATCCAAGATTAATCGAGTTTGAATCATACGTCATTGGTGAATCTTCGGGAAGCGACCCAAGAGATCTCCGGATATGTTGGCAGTAAATATGGTCGTCGGATAATCCGAACACATACGTACCTCGTACTACGTTTTTACCGATTCACAAGACAAGGTTGGCTTCTAGCAAAGCGCCATGCCTACCCAATTCTCCAGAAATATTCTTATAGGAATATCAGATCTATATCAAGCGTAGTATACCATAGTATTGCGTACATCGATCCAGTATCGGACGATCACATGTTAGGCCTGGGGCTGGAAATGTGTCTGCCCCGTACGAAACATATATCGGACATCAAGCAACTAGTCTCTTTAAATCGGACAATCCTGACCTGGTCATATTGTCCCGAAGGTTGCAACCTTTATATAGAGTACTAGTTATGTGTCCTGCGTGATCATCACCTCCATATGTCTGAAGTGATACTTCCATCTCGACATCACATCCAGTACACTACGATTCTCGATAAACCCAGAAGAGGTGTACACAGAACCGGTTAAGGTCCCCAACCACCAAAACCAAAGTTTACCGATTGTCGCAAGTACTAGCGATGTAAGTCTCAGGTTAAGACCATATACACCTACCCTGATGCGGCCTCCCATAGACACGCAGACATACTACCAATGGGATTCCGCGGGGTCTATCCAGAGCGAAGCTGTTTTCCGTACCATCGGTAAAACACAACCTCCTATCGCACTTGCATAAGTATCCAATACTTAAATATATGAGAACTATGCCGTTGTGCCCTCACAACGTGCACAAGCGCAATACTAGTCTATTCCACATTATCGATGTCCGATCTCGATAATACTCCGACTAGGGATATTTAATGATTAACCTTTATGGATTGATACTGTCTCATATCATCTCAATCCGGTATTAATCATATGGACTTTCGCCATTTATATATCAAAGTAAATAATATTACAAAACGGCAAAAGGCAATTTCATTATCACACAGTTAATTTTGTACAATAATACAATATCATTTACAAACAGTGACGCTATGGGACATAATGTCTAACAATCTCCCACTTGGCCTATAGCCAGTCACTCAAGCATCTAATACCGAACTATGTATGTGTCGTTCAAAAACTTGCTGAAGACAGCCTTCGTCAGCGGATCTGCAATGTTGTCATCTGATGTGACCTTCTCGACCTTTACATCGCCACGATGTATAATCTCCCGAATCAGATGGTAACGTCGAAGAAAATGCTTGGACCGTTGATGAGACCTTGGTTCCTTAGCCTGTGCTATAGCCCCGTTATTGTCACAATACAATGGAACGGGCTTAGCTGCTAACGGAACTACTCCTAATCCGATTAGGAACTTTCGGATCCAAACTGCCTCCTTTGCTGCTTCAGATGCAGCGATGTACTCCGCTTCTGTTGTTGAATCGGCAACAGTATCTTGCTTGGAAGATTTCCAGCTCACTGCGCCGTTATTCAAACAAAAAATGTACCCGGATTGCGACTTGTAGTCATCCTTGTCGGTTTGGAAACTTGCATCGGTATACCCAGATACCGCAGTTCTCCACCTCCATAAATTAAGAAAGCATCCTTAGTTCGTTTAAGATACTTAAGGATATTCTTAACTGCTATCCAGTGACCTTCACCTGGATCGGCCTGATAGCGACTGCACATGCTCAAAGCATATGAGACATCAGGTCGTGTACATATCATGGCATACATGATCGATCCGACTGCCGAGGCGAACGGTATCCGACTCATGTTGTCTCTCTCTTCCTGAGTCTCAGGACACATGTCCTTAGACAGAGAGGTACCACGTACCATTGGAACCAATCCCCTCTTGGATTGTTCCATGTTGAATCGCTTCAACACTTTATCAATGTATGTACTCTGGGAGAGTCCAAGCAGCTTTCTAGATCTATCCCGGTAGATCTTTATTCCAAGAATAAAGGCTGCTTCTCCCAGATCTTTCATGGAGAATTTTAATGAAAGCCAAGCTTTCACCGACGTTAGCATGGGAATGTCATTGCCTATAAGCAATACGTCGTCGACATAAAGGACAATAAAAGTAAGTGCTCTCCCACTAACCTTCTTGTATACACAAGGGTTATCTGCGTTTTGCACGAAATCATATTCTTTTATGATCTCATCAAAACGCTGATTCCATGACCGTGATGCTTGCTTCAATCCATAAATGGATCGATTTAACTTACAAACCTTGTTTGCAAGTCTAGGTACGATAAAACCGTCAGGCTGTTGCATATAAACATCCTCCAAAAGGTTTCCGTTAAGGAAAGCGGTTTTAACGTCCATCTGCCATATCTCGTAATCGAAATATGCAGCTATTGCAAGCATTATCCGAATGGATTTAATCATGGCAACGGGTGAGAATGTTTCGTCATAATCAATACCATATTGTTGACGATACCCCTTCGCTACAAGCCTAGCTTTGTACGTTTGTACGTTGCCATCCATGTCGGTCTTCTTCTTGAAGATCCATCTGCATCCAATAGGCTTTACGCCTTCTGGTGCATCAACCAGTGTCCAAACTTGGTTGGCGTACATGGAATCCATCTCGGACTTCATGGCTTCTTGCCATAAAGCGGAATCGATATTTTGTATCGCTTCCTCATACGTAGCCAGCTCAATATCCTCAATAAGATTAATATATACATGAGGTGAGATCAGGAACCCATACCTCTCAGGTACTGTTATGACTCTCTCCGACCTACGCGGTCCTTGTGTATGTGAAGTTTGTGGTACAGACTCATCCCGGACGGTCTGTTCTTGTTCCGTCGTTGATTCATTGCCAGGAATAGTATCACTACGATCTTCATCGAGTTCTGCTTTCCTCCCACTTACCACTGCATTTATAAAATCCTTCTCAAGGAAAAATGCTTGTAGAGCAACAAATACTTTGTTCTCTTGTGGGTGATAGAAGTAATATCCTTTGGTTTCCCTAGGATATCCTACGAAAAGGCATTTATCAGATTTGGGTTCAAGTTTGGTACCTTCCAAACGTTTAACATATGCCCAGCATCCCCAAATCTTCAGGAAAGAGAAACCTGGTTTCCTTCCTGTCCATATCTCATATGGAGTCTGTTCAACAGACTTCGACGGTACCTTATTTAAAATAAGTATAGCACTGTTTAATGCGTATCCCCAGAAGGATATTGGTAGCTCAGTGCGACTCATCATTGACCTCATCATGTCTAACAAGGTGCGGTTTCTCCGTTCGGACACACCGTTTAATTGTGGTGTTCCAGGAGGAGTCCGCTGTGAAAGAATACCATATTCTTTCAAGTAATATTGAAACTCATAACTTAAGTATTCGCCACCACGGTCTGACCGTAATGTCTTAATACTCTTCCCTGTTTGTTTCTCCACTTCGTGTCGAAACTCTTTGAATTTCTCAAAAGTTTCCGACTTGTGTCTCATAAGATACACATAACCGTAACGAGATGCATCATCTGTGAAGGTTACGAAGTAGTGAAATCCACCTCTAGCCTGGCTAGACATGGGCCCACATACGTCAGTATGAACGAGAGCCAACAATTCTGTGGCACGTTAACCTTTACCGCTAAAAGGTGATTTAGGCATTTTGCCTAAAAGACAAGATTCGCAGACGTCATATGAATTGGGATCAAATTCGTCCAAGTACCCACTCTTCGAAAGTGTGGATATGCGAGTCTTGTTGATGTGTCCTAGACGACAATGCCACATATAAGCTTCATCTTTTAGATTACTCCTTTGAGCCTTTGTTTGTCATTTTAGGAGATTCATTTATATTCAAAATATAAAGACCGTTATTTGCAACAACTGTGCAAATTTCTGCATCATTTTTATATAAATAACACCCAGTGTTTCTAAATACAAAAGTGTAACCCTGCTGGGTTAACAAGGATACATATATAATATTCCTAGTTAAACTAGTACAAAACAGTTCAAAAGTTTAAGTACATGCCCTGAGGGCAGTTCTAAAACAAAAGTCCCTACGGCCAAAACAGCAACTGGTGTTCCGTTTCCGACCCGTAGATCCATCTCCCCCGATGCCAGCACCCTGCTATCCTGCAGATCCTGCATATCAGTACAAATACGAGCACCACAACCAGAATCAAAAATCCAATTTTTAAAACTAGAAGTATTCATATTTATCTCAATAACAAACATACCAGAGGCGATAGCCTTGCCAGCCTTGATATCCTCCCTCTGCCCTTTGCCCATTCGGCAGTCACGTTTCCAGTGACCCCTCTTTCCGTAGTTGAGGCAGATGTCGCGAGATTTGTCCTTTGGCTTCCTAGAAGCCACTGTCAACTTGCCCTTGCCCTTGTTCTTGAACTTCTTCTTCCTCGCACCTCCAATTGCCTTGGGCCCAGCCCTTGGCGCATGAGAGGTCGATGCATAATGCGCCTCGCGCTTGCTCCCCTTTAGGAGTTCCTTTTCGGACTCCTTCAGCACGGACAACAACTCTCCAAGAGTGTCGTCAGTGTCCATCAACTTATAGTTGATGATGATTTGTTTCCAAGTATCGGGTAGCGATTGTAATAGCATATCAATCGTCAACTCTGCCTCCAAGACAATGCCATCTTGGCTAACTCATCTATGCCAGCGATCATTTGAGTCCCGTGGGCCTCAACTGATGCGCCGTCTGTCATCCGGGAGTGGAAGAGTTTCCTTACTAGCTCGTACCTCTCCATCCGCTTGTTGGTGCGGTGGAGATCACGCAATCTTGCCATCATGTTATAGGGATCCAAGTCCCTGTTCTGGCGTCTGAAATGCTGGGTCATTGCAGCTAGCATAACTGACTGAGCTTGGTCACAATCGTCACTATGAGTCTTCCATAACTCTAGCTCCAGTGGCTCAGTGGGTTTAGGCGGGAGAGGTCTTTGAATAGTATACAGCACCCTCTCAGCCCCAAACACTATCTTGAGGTTCATTTCCCAGTCGGCAAAGTTTGTCCCTTTGAAGACATTATCGCCCATGATTATGTCGCGGACATTACCCTTGCCAGTCATCTTGACAACTATAGTCCAACTATAAAGTCAACGATGTTATGGGTACAGTCAAACTGTTACAAGCAAAATAACAATATATTAGTCCAACTAATTATTAAAATATTGACGAAATAATTTTGAAAGACGCGTAAGGCTAAGTATCTGAACGAAATTGCAAATTCAATAATAGCCTCCCACTATTTTCTTCAAGTCTCTAACCCTCTTGTGGAGAACTCGGGAAATCGCATTTCCTAGTGGGCTAGGATCCCGTTAAATAACACACAACCTTGACTTTGGTCAATAAAAGCTGTATGCTATTTAACTTAGGTAGATCTCTATGATCAATTGGATCTCATCCAATTCTTAGATCCGGTTAGGTGGACATCCAAGTCCGAAACATATGTATAATGTCAATGTATCCATTACATTTTCCTAACCATATCCTCCGAATCATCTAGGCCTTGGCTTTGGCCAAAAACAAACCTAATGATTCCAGTTAAGCGGGACCCATTGACGAGGAAAGTTTCGTAATCAATGTCATTGGACAAAAAGTGATCTTGACTTTGGTCAATAAAAATCACGATTTGGACAAGACACCGATATGCAACAAAACTCTCATGATTCAAGTACATCCTTGATTGACAAAGGTCTTGACTTTGGCCAAACAAACCAATGCCAACTTCAGATCTTGAACAAGAATCATTCAATGGAAGGATATTTGCTTAATATAAATTGAGGGATTTTCACGTAATTGGCAACCAATTTATTTATCTTTGTTAGGTCTCATCATCATACACCCTTAAGCATGCTTCTAAAACATCATAAGCGCGTAAGTAAATTAATAGTGATATGCGGATGGATATATAAACAATTTGTTCCTAGAACAAATCACTCACTCCCTTTCCTCTCCCTGCTAGCACTATTCTACTTCTACTACCCATTTTCATAATACAATAAGAGAACCTCATTTACATTGAGGGGAATTAGGTGAGAAGAGAATACAAAGAGATAAAGAGATAAGGCTGGACACGCAGGTCCAATTTATAAATTCCAAATTTACAATAATTTCTAAAATTACCATTTCCCTTCTAATATCCATCCGATATACACTATTCATTCAACACATACATATATTTTCAAACAAGACATGCTTTTTACCACCAATCTAATCCAATTAATTAGTCTATGTTTAAGTGATCATCCAATGTTCAAACAACGTTTTGATTTTGCGCGAGTCTAACTCGATTGAGAATAAGTACATAAGGTACGAATTCGCGAATTATATCGAACTACTTATTAAATCTAATTTAATTCGTATTCAATACTAATTCAATTATTTAATTCCAAATTAAATGTTTACACTTTTAATGTGCTTTAAAGACTTAGATTCTAAATCTAATCCTATTGGGTCTCAAAGCCCAACTAACATCCAATGTTTAATTTAATTCAAGTCAAATGGGCTTTCAATTGATTTATTAAGGCTTGGGCTTTGGTCAATGTGGGTCAAACCCAATTACCAAGCCCAAATAAGGAATCACCCTTAAATGCCATAAAACCAATTTTAAGCCCATAAGGCCCAATTAAATTTTTTAAAGCCCATTATATTATATTTGGACTTAATGGAGTGATTTAGGCCCAAATTGGATCCAATCCATTTTGCCCAAATCTACTTGGTCCACCCAAGCCCATTATGCCCAAATACAATATTAAAAGCCCAATTCACCAATTAAGCCCATTAATTAAATTTTAATATTCCAAACATTAAAGTCCAATTAATTAAAGTGTAAAACCAAGATTAATATATTAAACCAAATATTTCAAAAATACCCATTTAATTTATTAATCATCTATTTTTCAAAATAAATGTCCAACATTAATTTTAACAAAAATCAACTCCTTTATATGTCCATTAACATTCGGCCAAGGTGAGTTTTTTGTGTCGATTTGTTTTTCAATCCGATTGAATTACTAATCTACGTCCCGTATACGTTCTAAGTCATCCAATGATCTTAAACACAAAAAATTCTAATCCACTCCAAGTAGCAACACATTCGGCCAAGGCATGAATTTGGGGAAAAAAATCATCCAATGCATTTTTCATAAAATTGATTTCATATTATGTCATTTTACATACATATAAGCATACTCATTCATCAAATTTCACAAGAACATGCTTCAATCAATTTTACCCAAATTTTAACCTAAAGTATTTCATGCTTAACCATGGCTCGCTCTGATACCATTGTTGGTTTCTATTATATGTCCCAAGGAAAGATTAAGCATTTAAATACAACAATGAATATATATATTATAAGATGAAGTATGGCGGAATCATACTCACAAAGATCGGAATGCGGATGCGTTGAGGAAATGAAAATTTTCTCCTTTGTGCAGTGAAGGTTTCGGCCAAGGTGAGTGGGGAAGCTCCAAGCTTTCTTTGATCCTTCCAAGCTCAAGATTAGTTTTCCCATAACACCTTTGTATGATCCCTTGAAGGTGCTAGCCTTGTGTGTGAATTTATGTTCCAAACAAAACACAATTTCTTCAAGTTTTTGCAACAAAAACAGAAAAGTGGAGAGGGCTGTGAAACTTCACAGTTTCGGTCAAGAGGAAAGAGAGGAGAGTGAGGGATTTGATTTCAAAAATCAATTATATTTATGCCATAATATTATTAAATTAATAATAAACTTATGACACAAATCATGCAATGGCTTAGAGTGTCAAACACTCAATTTCCATGCAAAACCATTGAGTGCATTGTACACTATCTCCATGCAATGCATCACAATTAAATAATGCATAATATGACATGTGTCATGTGGGCCCCACACGTTTCCAAATGAAAGTGGGCCCACGTGCACTCACGCGTTCGGGTTCGATATTTCCGAAATACCGAACTTACGTCGCGATGTTAATTAAATCGCATTTAAATAAATGATTGCGCCTAGCGAAATTATTATTTACGTCCCTAACGAATTAATTCTAAATTAACTCGTTTGTCCGAATTAAAATCTAATTTTAATTTCGCGTCGAAATCGAATTTCGATTATTATATCGAATATAATAATTTTACGATTAATTCCAAATTAATCGTTCTCTCTCTATTTATAGTACTTTATCCAAGATAAAGTCTCTCCGTAATTAATCCAAGATTAATCGAGTTTGAATCATACGTCATTGGTGAATCTTCGAGAAGCGACCCAAGAGATCTCCGGATATGTTGGCAGTAAATACGGTCGTCGGATAATCCGAACACGTACGTACCTCGTACTACGTTTTTACCGATTCACAAGACAAGGTTGGCTTCTAGCAAAGCGCCATGCCTACCCAATTCTCCAGAAATATTCTTATAGGAATATCAGATCTATATCAAGCGTAGTATACCGTAGTATTGCGTACATCGATCCAGTATTGGACGATCACATGTTAGGCCTGGGGCTGGAAATGTGTCTGCCCCGTACGAAACATATATCGGACATCAAGCAACTAGTCTCTTTAAATCGGACAATCCTGACCTGGTCATATTGTCCCGACGGTTGCAACCTTTTATAGAGTACTAGTTCTGTGTCCTGCGTGATCATCACCTACATATGTCTGAAGTGATACTTCCATCTCGACATCACATCCAGTACACTACGATTCTCGATAAACCTAGAAGAGGTGTACACAGAACCGGTTAAGGTCCCCAACCACCAAAACCAAAGTTTACCGATTGTCGCAAGTACTAGCGATGTAAGTCTCAGGTTAAGACCATATACACCTACCCTGATGCGGCCTCCCATAGACACGCAGACATACTACCAATGGGATTCCGCAGGGTCTATCCAGAGCGAAGCTGTTTTCCGTACCATCGGTAAAACAAAACCTCCTATCGCACTTGCATAAGTATCCAATACTTAAATATATGAGAACTATGCCGTTGTGCCCTCACAACGTGCACAAGCGCAATACTAGTCTATTCCGCATTATCGATGTCCGATCTCGATAATACTCCGACTAGGGATATTTAATGATTAAACCTTTATGGATTGATACTGTCTCATATCATCTCAATCCGGTCTTAATCATATGGACTTTCGCCATTTATATATCAAAGTAAATAATATTACAAAACGGCAAAAGGCAATTTCATTATCACATAGTTAATTTTGTACAATAATACAATATCATTTACAAACAGTGACGCTATGGACATAATGTCTACACATTTTTGTTCTGTTTGTGGTGAGAGAAGAGAAAGAAAATGGAGAGATAGAAAGTGTTGACTTGTTTCAAAAGGTGTAAAAGCTTTTCCTTTTATAATTTCCAAAAAATATAAAATGATTTACCTTTTGCTTTAATTCAAAATCAAGCAAAAAGTTGGAGCCAAAGAATAAAGTTTTCCCTTCAAAATGCTTTTTACACTTTATGTAACTTTAAGTCATATCAACTTTAATAAAGTGACATGTCTTTGACGCTTGATGCGACTTGCGTCGCCGCACTCGAATTTGAAATACGAATGCGCTCGCAATCACACCCCGGGCTCGGGTTCGTTAATTCCAAATTAACGATTTTTTCCGTCGCGTCGTAATTAAATGATTACGCCTAGCGAATTCACTATTCACGTCGCTAACGAATTAATTCTAAATTAATTCGTTCGCCCGAATAAAATCTAATTTTAATTCCGCGTTGAAATCTAATTTCATTTATATCGAATATATTAATTTAATCGATTAATTCCAAATTAATCGTTATCTCTCTCTTGACGTATTTGTATCCTAGATAAAATATCTCCGTAATTAATCCTAGATTAATTTTCTCTCTCTTCATATAATCCCAGATTATTCAAGAGTGTGAGTTGTGCGTCATCGGTGGATTATCGGGAAGCGACCCATGAGATCCCCGGATTAGCTGGCAGTAAATACGGTCGTCGGAGTATCCGAATCACGTACGTACCAGTAACTACGTTATACCGATTTACGAGACAAAGTCGACTCCTAGCAAAGCACCAAGTCTAACCCAATTCTCCGGACATATCCATTTAAGAATATCAAAGATCTGTATCAAGCGTAGTATACTATGTATTGTGCATATCGCCCAGTATCGGATAGTCACGTGCTAGGGCTGGGGCTGGATAAGTGTATGCCCCATCCGAAGCACATATCGGATGTCTGGTAACATAGTCTCTATAATCAGATAGTTATGACCTGGTCACAATATCCCGATTGGTTGCGCAACACTCAAGAGCACTAGTACCGTATCCTGCGTGACATCATCTCCATAATGACTGAAGTGACACTTCCGTCTCGACATCACACCAATACACTACGACTCTCTAATAAACCCAGA
>SKCR01040480.1:0-42462 GCA_019454045.1 Zanthoxylum bungeanum | reverse complement strand
CCATCTTCAACACCCCCCTAAAGTCACCACATCAACGTGAGACCAGTGAGCAGACTACCCTCCATGTGAACTACATTCAGACTTCACGGACACTACCAACAAGACGACAAACAATAAACCCTCTACGTTGAAGCAACCCCTTCACAAAAAAACAGCACGCACTCACCAAAATATTGCCCATAGCCAGCCACGCACAAACTGAGCCACAAACAACCACAAACTAATCCATTCACCATTCAACAAATAGCCATGTTTAACAAGAATATCCACGCATCGGCCGAATCCCCAACTGAGCTAAAAATAGCGAGTAATAACCCGAAAATAGCTCATTGACCGAACCTAAACCAGTCCAAAAGAGCCCCGAAATATCTCAAAACAATCACCCCAAAACAGCCCAAAAATAGAGAAAATAACGAGTGAAAACAGAGAAAACAGTTAGTGAAAATAGAGAAATAGTGAGTGAAAACAGCAAGTGGAAACAGCTAGTGAAAATAGATAAAACAGTAAAAACAGTGAACCAGTGAAAACAGCAGAAAATAGCGAACCATCAAAAATAGTGAAAATAGTGAACCATGTGAAAATAGCAGAAACAGCGGACTAGTTAAAATAGTAGAAACAATAACCCTTCGGTGACGTCCCAACGCACTCCCGAGAAGCGACTTAAAAGGTAAGACTGAGAGCACCCTTTGTTATATTTATTTGTCGTCCTGGAATGGCATGCTTGGTTGGACGTGGAATACGTCCAACCGGGCATGCGAAGTCCTACATTGAAAACGGCCAATTATTTGGTCACTATTTAATATTGCATGCGAAGTCCTACATTGAAAACGGCCAATTATTTGGTCACATATTTAATATTCGCATTTATTTTCGTTTATTGTTGTTTTATTATTCCGCATTTATCCATTTGATATGTTCATGAGATCGCGTGCTCGCTTTTATTTTATTTATTCCTATGTGTGCAAACTTAGATATTAGCTATTCTTGCATGTGTATGTTGCGTAGACTTGGTTATATTATTGCGCAAATCCGTTCATTACAAATGGCATAAGTAAGGGACCATTCCAACCCAACGGTTTGAGGTATTCCCTTGCGATGGTGAGTGTGGCCTTAAATCATTTCCCAGTTCACATTGGGTGGCGACTCCATTTTATTTCTCCAGTTTAGTTCCCTCACGGGCTACTCCGTACTCCCAACCGGGCCGCGAGCCCAGAACAGCGTCGCCGATTTCTGTGTCTATAGTCTGGCGGACTCCTTGGGGATAGAGAATTAGCCTAAAAAAAAATATCTTGTAATGTTTGTGATTTATGCTTATTTAACCGTGGGTTGAAGGCGTTTAATCAAAGGCATTATTAAGGCTAGGTGATGGTTTGGGTCTTCCTTCATTCACTACCTTTCTATAGGAAAATCTGTGAAGGCACCTAGATAATCATTTACTCGAAGCTTACCGTGATGGACTATTTGGATTACCTATTGTTTATTCCTTTCACCAAGGCGATAAACTTGTTGGGCCATTTTAACTGGGACGAGTTTGTGTCTTATGAAAATTGGCCAAAAAGCTTCTAAAATACCGATGGGCCATTTTGTGTTTAGGGCCTTTTATCATTGAAGTTGTTTAGCCTGTTATCTCAAAAGTGAAACTGGGGTTTTCAACTGGGACAAGTTTGCACCACGCAATAGTATGGTTGAATACTTTGGAATGATAATGGGACGACTTATATGTTCCATGCATCACACGCATCATGTTAACCTTTGTGTCTTAAAAGCCATCATAGATATCCGTTGGGTTAGAAAAAGAAGACTTGTCAAGAAGAGTTTAGTAAATATGAGATATTGAGTCATAGGACCAAAGAAAACCGAGCAATCACCAGACTAGAATTGGCAGGAGGAAACTATAAGCAGGCCCGGGGGGTGACCAACGACTTTTATATGTAAAGGGCACCAAAGAGCACAAGGAATGCCTAACTCATCGTAATAGGAAATACATCCATGTATACATATCACATACATGTAATTTTTGATTTGTGTTCGCAGGTTTTTAAAGAAAAAAAAAAGGAAAAATTGGCAAATACGAGCAAGCCAGTAATGGTTCAAAAATGAGCCATCTCTCATCAAGTAACGGTTCAAAAATGAGCCATCTCTCATCAAGTAACGGTTCAAAAATGAGCCATCTATCACCAGTAACGGTTTGGAAATGGACCACCTCATCAGTAACGGTTCGGAAATTGACCACCACCTCACAAGTAACGGTTCGGAAATGGACCACCTCACAAATAACGGTTCGGAAATGGACCACCTCACAAGTAACGGTTCAGAAATGGACCACATCACCAGTAACAGTTCGGAAATGGACCACCTCATCAGTAACGAATCGGAAATGGACTACCTCACCAGTAAACGGTTCGGAAATGGACCACCTCATAAGTAACGGTTCGAAAATGGACCACCATCTCATCAGTAACGGTTCGCAAATGGACCACTATCACATCAGACGCCGAAAATGGCCTCCGAAAATGGAGCACGATTCGGAAATGGACCACTATCACATCAAACGCCGAAAATAGCACTCCGGAAATGGAGCACGGTTCGGAAATGGACCACTACTACATCAGATGCCGAAATGGCACTCCAGAAATGGAGCATGGTTCGGAAATGGGATTCGTATCACATTGCGACGCCTCGGAAATGATGTTTAGCATGCCGAAAATGGCACTCCGGAAATGGAGCACGGTTTAGGAATGGACCACCTTGCAGTAACGGTTTGGAAATGAACCACCTCAACACCATATCAGCTCAGTTCGGTAGTGATTCCTAGAGATCGCAGCATCTTGCAGGGATGAACCTTGGGGGGTCGAAGTACCTCACCAACACATCAACTCAGTTCGAAGCAACAGGCAAGTCAGGTGGCAGCTGGCAGCTGGCGAGCCAGGTAAGTAAAAATGCATTGCATAACTTTGATAGGATTGTCATTGTCACACACTGCAAAAGTCCCACCAAAGTGGGGGCGACTGTAGGCACTGCATTTTTACATATAAGTCTCGATGATGAGCCTCGTACGGACGCACTACCTTTTTAAGTCACGGAAGTCACGGGGAAATGGACGTCGGAAGGGGAAATTCAAAATGAGTATGTTGTCGGATTTGATTCGCATGTTCACTGCATGTGCATTGGTGCTGCATTCATAAAATACGTTCGAATGGTAAACAAATTACGGGCATTCCCGCAGTGTCCGAGAATGTGTTCGAAACGTCTTCTGTGTTTCTGTTTTAAAATTGCTGCCCATGCACAAGAAGCATGCATTCACAAACCCCACAGTCTCTTCTCTGCACAAATCAACACCAAAGACGAAATCCTAAGGCCAAGCAATAAAGACCAAACACAAAGAAACAAACAAAGCCCACGACCCCACTTATCACAACTTCTTAATGCCTCTTTCCAATGATCCCCACGTGAAGTTGCAATAAAAGCCAAACACCCACACTAGCCATACACAATAAGCCAAAATAAACCTAACCACCTCCCATCCCATTTTCAACAAAACCATTATTCCCATACAACACCCATGAAACAACCATACAGCACTCATACAGCACCTATATGGCCTTCCCCGTTTTCTTCCACCTTCACACCCCTCTTCTCGCTCCCTTATTGACTCTCGGTGATAAACCTGCACACCAAAACCGTAGGCTGCTCCCTACAATGACACAAGCAATGGAACCCTAAAGACCCATCCATCTCTTATTATCTCTCAAGACAAATCTAATCTCTCTCAGTATCACCCCTAACTTTATCTCTCCCACTTGCTAACACACAAACACAACAAGAATAAACCCTAAAGTTCTCGGCCAAACAGTGAAAAAGAGAAGACTTCCACACTGACTCCATAAAGGACCACCCTCTTACACTCCATTCACTGACGCAACAAACACAGATAACCCTAACCCCACGCCACTCTCACAACTCACAAACAGCTCACACGTTAAACCCTTCAACACTCGGCACTCAAAAAACCCTAACACTCTTCTCTCACCCACACTCGACCACAAGAACACTCGATAACCCTAAGCCAAACTGCCCCCTTCACTCAACAAAGAGACCATCACAAGCTGCTCTCCCTCACGCCACAATCATGCACTGCACTTAGACACCTCACGCCACTCAATGGACAAACATACCTCACGCCACTCACTAACTCCCACTCCTTCTCGGCAGCAACCACAGCAGCAACAACGGGGATATACGTAAAACCCTACCCTCTTCTCTCTCCAAACTCTCGGCCAAACAACAAACAAAGAAACCCTAGCCTAAACACGCCTACATCCCTCATCTTTTCCCGGCTGGAACAAACAAATAAACCTCCCAGCCCTCACGTCCTTAAATTATCCTCATCACACACGACAGCCCTCACGTACCTAGCCCAGCCTCTCTCTTTCACGTAACCACAACCAGTAAACTGAAACCCTAATAGCCCTCATGTTATCTCTCTCACTCGGCATACTAACCTGCACCCTAACTTAGCTTTTACCGTCAACAACCAATCGACTAAACAGTTCTCTTCTCTCTTCCACCAAACAGCCTCTTGTCTCCATCTTCAACACCCCCCTAAAGTCACCATATAAACGTGAGACCAGTGAGTAGACTACCCTCCACGTGAACTACACTCAGCCTTCACACACACTGCCAAACAAGACAACAAATAATAAACCCTCTACGCGAAAGCAGCCCCTTCACAAACAAACAGCACGCACTCAACAAAACATTGCCCACAGCCAGCCACACACAAACTGAGCCACAAATAGCCACAAACTAACCCATGTACCATTCAAAAAATAGCCACGTTCAAAAAGCATAGCCACTCACTCAGACGAATCACCAACTGAGCCAAAAATAGCGAGTAATAACCCCGAAAATAGCACATTGACCGACCCTAAACCAGTTCAAAATAGCCCCGAAATAGCTCAAAAAAATCACCTCAAAACAGTCCAAAAATAGAGAAAATAGTGAGCGAAAACAGCGAATGAAAATAGAGAAAAAAGTGAGTGAAAACAGAGAAAATAGCAAGTGGAAACAGTGAGTGAAAATAGACAAAACAGTAAAAACAATGACCATTGAAAACAGTGGAAACAGCGAACCATCGAAAATAGTGAAAATAGCGAACCAATGAAAATAGCAGAAATAGCGCACCAGTGAAAATAGCAGAAACGATAACCCTTCCGGCGACGTCCAACGCACTCCCGAGAAGCGACTTAAAAGGTAAGACCTGAGGGCACCCTTTATTATATTTTATTTTATCGTCCTGGAAACGCCATGCTTGGTTGGACACGGAATACGTCCAACGGGCATGCGAAGTCCTACATTGAAAACGGCCAAATTATTTGGTCACATATTTAATATTCCGCATTTATTTTCGTTTATTGTTGTTTTATTATTCCGCATTTATCCATTTGATATGTTCATGAGATCGCGTGCTCGCTTTTATTTTGTTTATTCCTATGTGTTCAAACTTAGATATTAGCTATTCTTGCATGAGTCTGTTGCGTATACTTGGTTATATTAGTGCGCAAATCCGTTCATTACAAATGGCATAAGTAAGGGACCATTCCAACCCAACGGTTTGAGGTCTTCCCTTGCGATGGGTGAGTGCGGCCTTAAATCATTTCCCAGTTCACACAGGGTGGCGACTCCATTTTATTTCTCCGGTTTAGTTCCCATGCGGGCTACTCCATACTCCCAACCGGGTCGCGAGCCCGGAACAGCGTCGCCGATTTCTGTGTCCTACAGGAGGATAGACGGTTTGATGGTAGATGTGCATTTGATGACAGACGTGAGGATTATAGATAGAGAGGGTTATGGTAGACATGGTGATGTTGATGGTGATTTGAGCAGCATCAAGATCAATATACCAAACTTCCGGGCAAGGGGCAAGAATGATCCTGAAGCGTTTTGGAGTGGGAGAAGAAGATCGAGTTGATTTTCAATTGTCATCATTACTCTGATGAGAAGAAGATCAATCTGGCAGCCATGGAATTCACTGATTATGCGATGATTTGGTGGGATCAGATTTTCACCAACCTAATGAGGAATCATGAGAGGCCAATTAAGACATGCGAAGAACTTCTAGGTCTTATGAGGAAACAGTTCATACCAAGCCATTACTACCGAGAGTTGTATCAAAAACTACAGTATTTGTATCAGGGGCCTAAGAGTGTAGAGGATTACTCTACTGAGATGGAGGTTGCCATGATCAGGGCGAATGTAGTGGAGGATGCAGAGGCTACTATGGCACGGTTTCTAGGTGGCTTGAACAGAGAGATTGCCAACATGGTGGAGTTGCATCAATATGTTGATTTAGAGGATATGTTTCACATGGCTATCAAGGTTGAGAGGAAATTGAAGAAGAAGTCTACATCCAGATTTGGTACTCAGACTACCTCTGCATGGAAGGGGAAATGGATTCCTAATGATCGACGAGATGGAGGCTTTAACAAGCCAAGAGCCAAACCTAGTGCCAATGGTAAAGTAGTTGCAGAACCAAGCAAGGCTAGACCAAAACCTAAGAGTACAACACCAAAGACTAAGGACATCAAGTGTTTCAATTGTTTAGGCATGAGACATTATGCTTTAGAGTGCCCTAACAGGCATACCTTGGTGATTGATGTCAGTCACGTCAACGATCCTTTTGTGATGTGTCCAGAGAGGATCTGTCAGTCCCGTTTTATGAGATTTAGGTATCCAATCAGGGATTCTTTGAAAAGCTTGACCGTGGTATACAACATAACGAGTTCCGAGTATTTATTTGGAGAGAATCACGATTGTGTCGTGACATATTAGAATTGTTCATAGTGGAGATTTGACATTGTTCTATATCTTCAGAACAATTCAGATAGCT
The DNA here is from genome assembly GCA_019454045.1 of Zanthoxylum bungeanum. Lineage (NCBI taxonomy): Eukaryota > Viridiplantae > Streptophyta > Magnoliopsida > Sapindales > Rutaceae > Zanthoxylum > Zanthoxylum bungeanum. Next base: position 35,573 of record SKCR01040480.1, on the reverse strand, counting down.
TATCACAGATTGATTTAATTTATGCAATGATACTGACTTGTATGGTTTAACTCGATTATCTGTGGTCATCGTAATTTATGAGTGGATAAATTAAAGACATAAAAATAGGTTCTGTGACTGGATATATGCGTATGTGTGTATGTAAACTTTGACTGGATAATGCGTATGTAAAATTTGGATATGTACATATGTAAACTTTGGTGTGATAGTGTTTACAGATATGATATGTATTGACATGATGTGATATGAATGAGTTCCGTTTCAGATTGTGGACGAAATAGACAGTATCAAATCCGCATTATGTTTTTCCATTTCGAAACTGAATGTGAATGCCTATAAAGAATCTGTGTTATGTTTCTCATTTCTAATGACGAATGTGATTAACAGTATATAATTCTTGTTTGGATTTCTGTTTCTGTTGATGGATGAGTTTGAAACGGTTTAAGAAATTTCCTATGAATGAATGTGAATTGAAATGAAAGTTTGATTTGATTCTGCTATGAAATGTTTGACTTGATTTATTTTTCTTTGAAGTGGTATAGTTTGTATTGACGTGTGAAATACGTAACTTCTGAAAATGTGTAGTGTGAGATAAATTCCATATACATATAAGATTGTCATACACTTGTGTTGGGTTCTGAATGATCAGACATAAAGATATAGAAATTTCGAGGACAAATTTTTATAAGGACTGGAGAATATAATATCCCAAAAAAATTTCGGAACAGTTCTGGTATGTTTTCGAAATGAAGTTTAGGTTTCGGAACGAGATGATATTCGAAAATAAGAGCTTATGTGTTGGATAATAGGTCGGAATATTTTAAAGTGAAGCTTCATCGCGTTAAAAAATACGTGGTTTCGAAAACCGGTTACACGATTCTTGTTTATATTATTTTACGTAAAAAGTTTGTTATTTCGACTATAAAACTAGCAAACCAACTTCATTTTAGTTTTTTTTTGAACCATTAGACTCATTTTTTCGAGATGAACAATTTTTGTATTGCACACTTTTCGAAATTTTATCAGAAGGGCTTCCAAAATATAAATGTATGAGAAAGCCATATGTCCGAAGGCCTAAAAGAAATTTCACGGGCGACAAAACATAATTTTCAAAAATTTCTAAATATACCCCAAGGTTTTCAGAATTAAAAAATTGGCAAGAAAACTTCAGTCCCTTCACTCGACCCTCTCGTCTCCAATTTATTTCATTTTAGCGATGGCCCGGTCGTGCCAGTGTGAAAGCCCAGAGCGGTACGCCAGCCACCCCTCCATCTTGTGGTGGCAGAAGAAAGATGCAGAACATCGGCGATGGCGAGTGAGGGAGATAGAGAAACGAGTGTTGGTTTTTCGATCTCGGTTCGTCTCTTCATTTCACGGCTCGAGCCACCTGCCAAATTGAAGCCCTCGGAGAGTACTACAAGATGGTAGTGATGATTTTTCTGATTGTCGCACGTTTGAATGCGAATCGATAGAGAAAATAATGGTGAATAGTAACCTTTGAATGAACAGTGGGTCCGATTGAAATTCTATCGATTCCAACGCGTTCCTGGGATCGTTGGGAGTTGTATATGATCTTAAAATCTCGATTTGACTAGGACCAAAAGTGCTTGCGAAGCCATGTAACATATGCGATGAGTACTTAAATTATTGACAGTGCATGGATTTTGAGGGTACTTGAACCTAGGGTTAGGTTTGACATTGCTATGACATTGCTATGAATTATGAAATGAGATCATTGATGAGTTTATTGTCCATATGCATGTATTTATGTAGATAAGTGTATGAACCTGTAACGACATGTATATGTATATGCAAATGTATAAACATATGTATAAACATATGTACACATATTCATATATGTATATGATGATCAGATTTGTATAATTTGAGTGTATATGAACAATAGATGGAATAATTTATGATTTCTGAAGTCTTATAAACATATGTATGTGTACGATATTTGAATAAGTTTGTTTCTCGACTAATACATATGATTTGTCTGTATAGAGTTTGGGTAGGTTAATTGTGATAAGAAATTAGTATAAGCTAGCTCTTCTTGAATTGTAAAGGTAGGTAATTGAGAGGTTGATATGTTTAATTGGTAAGTTTTTGTATTAGGAATGTTTCCAGATAAGAATTTTAAAACTGTGTATGTCTAATCGATAAGTAAAAGATGTGAGGACTGTTATAAGGTATGGTATCTGAATTTGCAGTAAATGTATATTCAATATTCGATATATACGTATGTATAGAAGTATTTGGATGATGAGTCAGAGTGTTTGTCATGTATGTGCCTGTGTATAGGAAATCGTGCGATGAGTTTGTGTTACATGACATGTTCGCATGTGTGTATGTTTAATTAGTTGATAATTTAATATTTTGTTTTAGCCGAGCTGGTTAGGAATCCGTTCGGATGGTATTCATCTCATACTTATTTTGAAATAGGTAATGAGTCTCGTACGAGCATTGTATGTGTAAGCCAGCGCATATGTATGTGTTTTTTTTTGTTATATGTTCTTTGATGTATTGACTATTAGGTAGCTTCATTGTCAGTTACACGATGATTTTATGTATGTATGAGTGTATCTGGGTGTATGACAGAACCCGTGATATGCATAGAACGTGTATGTTTTTGTGGAATGAATGATCTAAAAACCAATGTAAGTATAAAATGTTAAAAATATGTTTGCTAAGTTCGTAAGGTTATCAGAAGTTTATAGGAATTAAAGAAAGTTTATTTAACTTACCGACTTGATGATATTTCAAATATACTTATTGTGATAAAGTATAAAAGATGTAACTTCTGGTTCAGTTGACTGAAATAGATTCGAAATTTATGCTTTGTACATTATGGGTGTTTGACCACTAGATTGTGTGGTGTGTGGTATATACATATACGAGGACTTGGCTTGTGTAAAAGATATAGGATATTAAAAAGTTGATAAATCTGAACTCGTAACACTTAGTAATTCTGAAATGGTTATGGTATTATGACACGATATACTTGATTGTATGTTTCTTTTGTAGTACGAGCATGGTTACGTACTGAGTTTTATAACTCACATGAAATCAGTTTGATAGTTTTGCAGGTTGGCTACTAGATCGTTCAACCACATCAATTTTGGATGTCATGCTCGAGACGTCGGATCACCCAAGTTGCAATCACCCTCTCTAGTGTCCTGGGAAATATCGTAAAAATTTAGAGTCCAAGATTATTATGTTATGTAAGTAAGAGTTTTGATTTGAATATGATGTTGGCACATAACCCTTAAGTGTTAAGTATAAGCTTGACGTGTCTTGTGTGTGGACCTTGGGTCCTTTTGCATGTTGATGCTTATTACAGGTTTCATTTTGATGTTGGACCATGTTATAGGTTATGCAATTTTAGGATTCATCATGTTCATTTTTTTTGTAAATTTGGAGGCTTAGGGAGATGGGTTAATCCTATCTCCTACCGGTAGCATCCTGACTCTGCCAGAGTGTTACAATGGGTTACTCCTGCCTCTCACCGATAACGTTCTGCCTCCGGCGGGGTGTTACAGAATAATCTTAATTATTCAATTTATTTCTTAAGCATTTAATTGGACTCTCTAATTATTTTTTATAATGATTATGAGTTAACCGTATGACCAAATGAATTTATAGTTTTGAGCTTCAATAATATTGGAATTAATGATTAAACTCTTTAATCAATAATCCCATATTATTAACCTTGAAGTTATTATACTAAAAACCAAAGTTGAATCTCATCAGTGCAAATGAATTACATCCATCGATTTAATCATTGCATGTGATTTGATCCTCTATAAATATTCAAAATTAGAACCATGTAATAAAGTCTATTATACCTCTATAATTATATGTTGTACATTTAAGTACCATTGATTCTCTAATGAACAATGTATATTCATCATGTTTATAAATATTTATTTTCTTTGAAGTAAAAATATATATCAATATTCTTATTGTTCAAGTACTGAATCAACACTTAATAACAATATTATCTACTTTTTTATAAGTATGAGTGGATTCTATTACTTTTTTAAATGCTCCCAGCTACATATTAAACACTGTCTTAACAGTTTTTCTAAAGAAATTTATCTATATCAGTGTCTAGTATTGTATAATCATATTATACAAGGCACCTCCATTTACATGTTGCTATTGAATGATTTAGGATTTCATCATCTTATCAAATATTAAATAAACTACAATTTTTGATAAACCATAAATAAAGCAGGTTAACCCGCTTTGTTTACTCGATATGAACTATTTAAGAATACTGATCTCAAAATCAAATCCTCTTGAATATGTTACACATATATTGAGTTTGAGATTACACAAGTAATTTATGGTATTTCTAATAATTTATAACTTGCAAACGTATGAATATAAAATGAATATATTTATTTATTTCAATATTTACAAAATACATGTAACTCGTAAGTATAAACCCTAACAATTTCACTTTTCATAGTAAATGAGACACGGAGTCTGTAGGCCATAAATGTGATAGTTGATAGCCTTTATGTTATCGGATGTAGAATATGTGTACAATCGGAGTTTGTAGTATATAATGATGAGGATTAGCGATTTATTTAACTATTACGCAAATCACACGTATGCATTTAAGTAGTATAAAAGTTATCGATCCCACGGACTTATTATCAATAATAACTAATCTAACTAATTACCTCATATTGAAATTAATTGTTATTTTTTAAATGAATAATTGAATTGAAATAAATAAGAATAACTAATTAACTATGGTAACTTTCAAAGGCAATCAATAGAAGAAAACATCCAGAGTTGTGAATCCACCAAATATTAATTTAAAGATGAATTAGTTTTCCTATATTCATGTGATTAATTTACTTATTAACCTGGAACACTAAGATATTCACAAGCCTCTTTTGATGGTCATGTACAAACATTCGGAATAAAGTAATCAACTTTATTTATATGTCAATTAATTAATCCCAAATTCATTAAGATCAAGTTTCAATTATGGCTACACCCGCCCTACAGGTATATTTCTATCTTGTATGGAAATCCCTCAGATGAGATCATGTGCTATTGAATCTAAGGCTAAACCTAAAATTTATTTCTCAAGTTCAATTAAATTTACCACATCAATCTTATTAGTGATCAAAACAACAAGAAGCATTAAGAACAAGATTCAATAAACAAGCCAAACACACACACAGATTATAAGGAAAATCAATTTATAAAGTCAAAATACTGGATTTCATCATAACCCCAGATTGGAGGTTTAGTTTCTACACATGCTCAAAAACTATAAATAAATAATCAATCATAAATAAAACATGAAAGAAGTAAAAGGAAGAAGAAACTCTGTCAAGATTGTCAGTCTTCCGCTTTTTGTTGTTGAGTTATGTGATGTGCTTGCTTTATGTGCTTTGTTTTCTTTCAAAAATCTCATTTGAGACTGTAAAATTAGGTTATAAGACTCCCCCTAGTTTTGGGATGAGTTGTAGCTTATATTGGAAGTCTTATATGTGTTTCATTCCTAAGGATGATCTAACTACGCACCCAGTATCACGACGCAGATAAATTTGTGTCACGACGCTCCAATTTCTTTTCATCCATGAGTCGCGATGCGCCATTGACGATATCGTTATGTGTTACTTACTCTGTTTTCTATCTAGTTTCTCTTTATACGTGCATCTCAATGCGCAACCCAGCATCGAGATGCATATTTGGACTCCGAATTTGCCCAATTTGCTCTATGTTTTCCCATTTTCATCCCATGTTATTTCCATTGAGTCTTGATATTATTTTTACTTGTAAAATAAACCCAAAACAAATCAAAATGCTCATAAAACTCGAGATAACCCACAAAACATCAAGCTAGAGGGGCGGGAAAATATAAGCATATGTTGGGATATATGCCCTTGGGATATATGCCCCGGAGCTTTATGTAATCTAAACATAATTATATTTTATGAAATAAAATGATGCATTATTCAATTACCAAAGTGTTTGTTTAATATCGCATATTGTAAAATATCTTATTTACCCTAGATCACTCATGTACCTCCAGACTTAGTGTATGAGTGTCATACACAAGAGGATTTAAGTATGAAGTTAGTAATCTAAAATAGTCCATCGAGAGCAAACAAAGAGGGCACTTGATGAGTGGTAAATGTATCACTATTTCTCACTTATTTAACCTAATATTTTGTATAGTTTCTTGAGCTTTGTGAATATTTTGATGTGTTTTGTGTTATTTTATAGATAAATAAATTTTCAGGACTTTATGGAATCAATTTGGGGCCAAAACAGTCAAAACTGACAAAAATGGCAAAACTATCATTTGGCACGTCGCGACAGCTAATGTTGGCCGGAGTCTGCTAACGTACACCGGGACACGTGGACCAATCAGAGAATTTTTTCTAAAATGCGTCGTGCTAACGTGTGTCGTGCTAACGTGCGCCAATCATGCTAACGTGCGCCGGATACGTGTCATCATCACATGCTGCCGATAATCAATATCGCTACATCATCGCCACATCAGCTAAATCATTTTGTTGCCGACACTGTCAGGACACGTGTCAGCCGATTCGGGTTTTGCGCTGTAATTCACGGCGCGTCGAGACGCGCAAGCCATTTTATGCCTATAAATAAAAGGCCGAATTTTCCATTTGAATTCATAATTTCTTCTATGTAATTCCTTAAGAATACTAAGAAGATTGTATCATGTTTGTTTATTTACAGCTTTCTGTAATTAATTTACCATTTGCACTTTGTTTTCTTTACATTTCAGTCTTTACTTTCTGCAATTTACTTTTACGCAATAGAACTTTCCTTCTTTACTTTTCAGTCTTTACTTTTCAGTAATGAGGAGGTAACTCCCCCCTGCTGGGGTAAAAGGTAAAGCTTTTATTACTAATATTTAGATTAATCTCCCTTAATTATAATATATAAACTATTTAAAACCTGACTTAATATGATAGCTTTATTGGTCTGTTGGTAATTATTGAAATTGATTTTAAACTTGAGTAAACTGGATATCGCCTGATTGGTCGGTTGGTAATTAATTATTAATTTGATTTAATCAGGATACTGCCTATATGGCTTGTTGGTAATTATCACGTAAAATTTATATATTATGATACGGGAGATATCCAAAATAGTAGTGATAAAAGTGGATCCTTTTACTCTAGCATTTTCTTTTATTGTATTTTTACATTTTTAATTTCCAGCATTTACTTTTCCGCTTTTACTTTACGTCATTTACTTTTCAGCATTTACTTTATGTCTTTTATTTTATTTAAGCTTTTACTAGCCTTATATATGTGTCATAGCTAAACACATTATCTGGGATTGTGATGAATTCCAATATCACCGGTTTATAAGGGGTTATTTTATAGTTTATATATATAAAGGTTTACTTATTAAGTCTTAAGCTTAATGCTTCTTGTTTAATTGGCCACTAATAAGATTGTTCGGTTAAACTTAAAATAAACTTGACAAATGAATTTAGGTTTCAACGTTAGACTTAATAGCCCATGATCTTCTTTATGATAGATAACCCTTTAATAGATTTCCTTACATGATAAGCATATACCTTTCGGGCGGGGGTAGCCATAATTGGAAATTAAACTTAATGAATTCAGGTAACTTGGTTGACATGGACATATGATTAATTTGGCTACAATGGGTATTTGCATCTAACCATCGACAGAGGCTTTTGCAGAATGTCGTGTTCCAGGTTAGTAAATTAATATATTACACAAACATAAAATAACCACTTCATCTTTAAGAAGATATTGGAATGATTCACAACCTTGGATAGTTTATTAATATTGAATTTTCCTCAATCTACTTTCGCGGTATTTCTCTAACTTGTTTTAATTTTAAAGTCACCACCCAATCAAACAATCAATCCATTAGATACTCATAAACATTTGGCTTCATAAATTAATAGCTTAGGTTTTAAGTCCTCATGGGATCGATACTTTTTATACTACTTGAACGATACATGTGCTTGAGTTATAGGCGTGTGATTTCACCGGTCAAGTTTTTGGCGCCGTTGCTGGGGACTTATTTATCTTTCACTATTAGTTTTGAGGTTAGATACCTTTATTTGTGTCTAATTTTCTTTTTACGTATTATTATTGTTTTCTTGTGTTTCAGGTTCTCAAACACTACATGAGACGAACCAGAAGCTTTGAAATTCGTCCGCTTGTCCCAAAGATTGAAAGAACCCTCAGACAGTTGAGAAGGGAAATGCGAGAAGGCAAAGAAGCACTTATCAACATGGAACCTAGACCTTTAGAAGTTGCACAACCAATTCCCATTCGAGACATAACCATTCCGGTGGTTAAGGGCTTCATTTCCTGTATAGTACTTCCTCCCTTACTAGCAAATACGTGTGACATCAAAACATGCATTCAGATGAAACAATAATCAGTTCAGTTTATGGGGAATGCAACCGAAGATCCTAATGCCCACATCAGTAACTTCCTGGAAGTTTGCGGCACTTTAAATTACAACCGAGCGGCTGAAGAAGCAATGAGACTGCGTGTTTTTCCATACTCATTGAAAGACAGAGCTAAGGCATGGCTACATTCATTACCAGCAGGTTTCATCACAACTTGGAACACTTTAGCAATTAAATTCCTTGCAAAGTACTTTCCACCAGTCAGAACTGTAAAGATGAGGAATGATATCACATCCCTTTGTGCAACAAGATTCATAATCTCTTTATGAAGCTTGGGAAAAGTACAAGGATTTGCATAGAGAATGTCATCACAATGAGATTGCAAAGTGGCTACATGTCCAAACATTCTATAATGGATTTTCTGGTATAATGAGAACCATAATTGATGCTGCTGCTGGAGGAGCTTTGATGGCAAAAGGATAAGATCAAGCCCGAGACCTAATTGAAGAAATGACCAACAACAATTCATTGTGGCCAACAGAAAGAAGCATAATCCAAAGAATTGCTGGAATTTATGAAGTTGGAGCCAACACAGCAGTCAATGCCAAGCTGGATCAGATATGCAAATTCATGGAAACTCTTAGCACGTAAGGTAATATTGGATCCACAAGTTCACCATATGGGGAGTACCAGAGCCAAACCAATAAGAAGAGAGTGAATTATGTCAACAATTTCAACAGACAGGGGAACAATCCATATTCCAACACCTACAACACAAGGTGGAGGAATCATCCCAATTTCACATGGAGCAATAATTCAGGTAAAAGAACTATCCACCATCCGGATTCCAACACAAAACAAAGGCCATGAGCATGAAAAAGAACCAGGAAGTAGTAGAAGTGCTAGCTCAGTTAAAAAAAATGATGCTATGTTTCAGAGCCAATCAGCTTCTATTAAAGCACTGGAGAATCAAATTGGACAACTGGCCAATGCTCAAAGTTACAGACCACCAGGTAACCTTCCTAGCAACATAGAACCAAATCCAAGGAACAGAGGGAAAGAGCAATGTCAAGCCATTACTTTAAAAAGCGGTATTGAAAGCAACAAAGCTGTTGGAATCAAGGCATCCATTGAAGAAGTTCCAAAAGATGCAGTTCTACAAATGGAGGAGAAAGAAGCAAAGGAAAAAAGATAAAGAAAGAATCACTCTACCTCCAATTTTCCACAGCGTCTCCAAAAAAAAAAAACTAGACAAGCAGTTTGCTCGATTCCTGGAGCTATTCAAAAAGTTGCATATCAACATTCCATTTGCAGAAGCATTGGAAGAAATGTCGAGCTATGTCAAATTCATGAAAGACATTCTTTCACGAAAACAGAGATTGGGAGATTACGAGACAGTAGCATTGACAGAAGAATACAGCGCCATCATTCAGAGGAAACTTCCCCCAAAGTTGAAAGATCCTGGCTGTTTCACTGTCCCATGCCCCATTAGAGAACATTATATCGGTAAAGCTTTATGTGATTTTGGTGCAAGAGTTAATTTGATGTCTTTTTCGATTTACAGGAAACTGTAAATTGGAGAAGCAATGCCCACCTCAGTCTCTTTGCAACTTGTTGATCGAACGCTCGTATTTCCGAGAGTAGTTGAAGATGTGCTGGTAAAAGTCGACAAACTCATTCTCCCAGCAGATTTCATTATCCTTGACATGGAAGAAGACAAAGATGTATATATCATCTGGGAAGACCATTCTTAGCTACAGGTCGAACTGTTATTGGTGTGAAAAAAATGAGAACTAACCATGAAAGTGCAGGACCAAGAGCTACCTTCAATGTTTTCAAAGCCATGAAATTCCCGAGTGATGAAAATGAGGGTAATGTTTCAGATTGATGTTTTGATGGTATCATCTAGAATACTGATACAATTCCCATGGATAAACTTGAAGATTGCATCACCAACATGACCGACAGTGAGGTTGATGCTGAAATTCTGGAATGTATCAACTATCTTGACAAACCATTTTGCTTTAAATCGACACCACATATGGAAAGTCTGGAACTACCGAAGAAAGATCGAATCAAGCCCTCAATTAAAGAACCACCGCAGTTGGAGCTGAAGTTACTGCCGAGCCATCTCAGGTATGCATTCTTAGGAAATTCTTCTGAATTACCTGTAATTATTTCTTCTTGGCTAACATTGGAGCAGGAAGAAAAGTTACTGAGAGTGTTACGAGAACACTAGAAAGCCATAGGTTGGACTATAGCAGACATTCGAGGCATTAGTCCATCATTTTCCATGCACAAGATTCTAATGAATGATGAGTACAAACCCACAGTGGAGCATCAATGGAGACTAAATCCAATCATGAATGAGGTCGTGAAGAAGGAAATCATCAAATGATTGGATACCGGCATCATCTACCCCATCTCTAACAGTAATTGGGTGAGTCATATGCAGGTGTACCAAAGAAAATAGGAATTATTGTAGTCACAAATGAAAAGAACGAGCTAATTCAACAAGAACAGTGACTGGATGGAGAATATGCATGGACTACCGGATGCTAAACAAAGCAACAAGAAATATCATATTCCACTAAAATTCATTGACCAGATGTAGACAAATTGGGGACATGAATTCTATTACTTTCTGGACGGATACTCGGGGTACAATTAGATTTCTATCGCTCTAGAAGATCAGGAGAAAACCACTTTTACATGTCCGTATGGTACTTTTACTTTCCGCAGGATGCCATTTGGACTATGTAATGCTCGTGCCACATTTCAACGTTGCATGATGGCCATCTTCTCAGACATGCTGGAAAAAAGTATGGAGGTTTTCATGGATGATTTCTCTAAGTTTGGAGACTCTTTCGACCACTTTTTGCAAAATCTGGAACAAGTGTTGCAAAGGTGCGAAGATACAAACCTGGTGCTCAACTAGGAGAAATGCCACTTCATGGTACATAAAGGAATTTTCCTTGGACATTGATCTCATAAAAGGAAATCGAGGTAGACAAAGCAAAGATCGAGTCAATTGAAAAACTACCTCCACCAACATCTTTCAAAGGGATTCGAAGTTTTCTCAGACATGTTGGCTTTTACAAAAGATTTATCAAAGACTTTTCAAAGATTGCTAAACCTTTATGCAATCTTCTGGAGAAAGATGTGTCTTTCAACTTCACCAAAGAATGACACGAAGCTTTTGAAAATTTAAAACAGAAGCTGGTTTCTGCTCCCATCATTATAGCACCAGACTGGACCCTTTCATTTGAGGTGATGTCCGATGCTAGTGATTTTACTGTAGGTGTAGTTTTGGGACAACACCACAAAGCAAGATTTTCCATACTATTACTACTCCAGCAGAACTCTGAATGAAGCTCAACTAACTACACGGTTGAGTTTCAATCAAGTCCCAATGATCATAAATCATGCAAAAACGAGTTGAATACATATCATATGAGGTGCGGAAAAGACTCACAATGATCGGTTGGATGCTCCGAAGATGAACCACGAACGCACTGCATTCTCCTCTTCTGTCATGCTCACGGTAAACCCACTGGTTTGGGCTTCAAGATTCGGTCATGGTGGGTTTGTGGACTCCATCTTCATCTTCGAGCTCCAAGCTTCAATAATGGATTCCAAGCTCATGAAATCACTTCCCTATCACCTTGATATGTCTCCATGAGTGTGCTAGCACCTTTATCTTGCAATAAGATTACTTTTTTCTCCCTTTACTGCATTCGGTCTTGAACCAGAAAAAAAAAAAAAAAAGGAAGGCAGCAGCCCCTTGGGCGTGAGGAGAAGAGAGGAAAGAGAGGAGGAAAGGTTTCCAAAACCTAATACCGTAAAAAGAGAGAAATGAATTAGAAAATAAAAAATTGTAAAAGGTTTATATAATTTCCAAAAATATTTAATAAACCATTTACTTTTTCTATTTCAAAAAGCAAAGCATTAAATGCTTGTCTATCACCTCAAATCAATTCACATCAATCACTCAAATGTCACATCACTCAAAGTGACATGTGATTTGACGCTTGATGTGACTTGCGATTTTGACGCTTGATTTGACTTGCGTGCCGCACTCGAATTCGAAATGCGAATGCGTTCGCAAACAATCCCGGGCTTGGGTTCATTAATTCCAAATTAACGAATTTTCGTCGCGTCGTAATTAAATGATTACGCCTAGCGAATTCACTATTCACGTCGCTAACGAATTAATTCTAAATTAATTCGTTCGCCCGAATTAAAATCTAATTTCAATTCCGCGTCGAAATCTAATTTCGTTATAATATATCGAATATATTAATTTATCGATTAATTCCAAATTAATCGTTCTCTCTCTTTAACGATATTTTATCCGAGATAAAATATATCCGTAATTAATCCCAGATTAATTTTCTCTCTCATTATATTAATCCCAGATTAATAAAAGTATGAGTCATACGTCATCGGTGAATCTTCAGGAACCGACCCATGAGATCTCTGGATATGTTGGCAGTAAATACGGTCGTCAGACTATCCGAACACGTAAGTACCTCGTACTACATTTATACCGATTTACAAGACAAGGTTGGCTTCTAGCAAAGCGCCATGCCTACCCAATTCTCCAGAAATATTCTTACAGGAATATATAGATCTGTTTCAAGCGTAGTAGACCAAGTATTGTGTATATCGGCCCAGTATCGGATAGTCATGTGCTAGGGCTGGGGCTGGATAAGTGTCTGCCCCGTCCGAAGCACATGTCGGATGTCTGGTAACTAGTCTCTATGATCGGATATGCATGACCTAGTCATAACATCCCGATGGTTGCGCAACACTTAAGAGCACTAATACCGTATCCTGCGTGACATCATCTCCACTATGACTGAAGTGATACTTCCGTCTTGACATCACACCCAATACACTACGACTCTCTGATAAACCCAGAAGTGGTGTACGCAGAACCGGTTAAAGCCCTGTACCACCAGGACCAAAGTCTATCGATTATCGTAAGTATTAGCGATGCAAGTCTCAAGTTAAGACTATACACACCTACCTTGATTTCGGCCTCCTATAGACACATAGTCATAATACCAATGGGATTCCGAAGGGTCTATCCAGAGCGAAGCTGTTTCCCGTACCATCGGTGAAACACAACCTCCTATCGCACTTGCATAAGTATCCAATACTTATATAGATGAGAACTATGCTGTTGTGCCCTTACAATGCGCACAAGTGCAATACTAGCCTATTCCGCATTATCGATGTCCTATCTCGATAATACTCCGGCTAGGGATATTTAATGATTAATCCTTCGTGGACTGATACTGTCTCATATCATTCTCAATCCAGGAACTAATCATATGGACCTCTCTTCATTTATATATCTATGGTGATCTAATCACAAATGATGAGAGTGCAATTTCCTTGTTACATAGTTAATTTGTACAACAACACCATGATCTGTACAAATAGTGACGCTATGGGTCATATTATCCAACAATCTCCCACTTGGCACATAGCCAGTCACTCAAGTGTCCCACACCCGAACTATGAACGGTTCGCTCAAATTACTGAGGAAAGGTTTTCGTCAGCGGATTTGTTTAATTATCGTCTGACGCGATTTACACGATCATCACATCGCCACGATGTATGATCCGAACGAATCAGATGATATAGAAGTATATATCTGGATCGTCGATGAGACCTTTAATTCCTTAGCCTGTGCTGACGCCTAGCTCAGCTGCTAAAAGAACTATATCTAATCTAATTAGATTTATTTTCGATCCAAATGGCTTCTATTGCTGCCTCAGCTGCAGCAATAATCCGCATTTGTTGTTTATTGGCAACAGTTATCTTGCTCGGAAGATTTCCAGCTCACTGTCCCAGTGTTCAAACTTTATAGTACCGCAGTATTTACCGGTTTGGAAACTTGCAACAGTGATCCTAGTCACTTCAAGTTCTCCTACTCCATAATTTAAGACAGCATCTTTAGTTCTCTCATATACTAACAGATGTTCTTAATCTTCAATTCAGTGATTATCACTTGGATTGACCCGATTGTGACTCCATATGCTCGAAGCGTATGAGACACCAATACAAGTACATTTTAAATGTACAATTTCCCAGAGAGTGTTAACAACTCCAAATCTATCCCTGTAGATCTTTATTCCTTGAATAAAGGTTGTTACTCCCCAGAATTCTACGGAGAATTTCTATGAAAGAATATCTATGAAAGCCAAGCTTTCACCAATTGCTTTATGGGAATTTCATTGTCAGTTCTCTCCCACTAACCTCCTTATATACACAAGAATTATTTCGTTTTGAATTAAATCATACTCCATTATGATTACATCAAAACGATAATTCCTAGAACCTATGATTGCTTCAATCCAAACATGGATCGAATAACCTGCAAACCTTGTTTGCTTGTTATGGTACGGCAAAACCGATAGGATGTTATAAACATCCTCCGAAAGGTTTCCTTTTCAGGAAAGCGATTTTCCGTTAAGCTGTCATATTTCATAAATGAAATACACAGCTTTAGCAAGCATTATCCAAATGGATTTACAATGGCAACATGTAAAAGGTTTCGTCGTAATCAACACAATGTTGATAACTCCACCTTTTCTTTACAGCCTAGCTTAGTACGTTGGTATGTTGCCTTTCATGTATGTCTTCCTTGAAGACTTATAAAGTACCAATAGGCACAATGCCTTATGGTACATCAACTAGTATCCAAACTTGTTGATATACATGGAATCCATTTTGGACTCATGACACTTTGTCATAATAGGGAGTCGATACCTTGTATCACTACCTCATACGTAATCAGTTGGTGTACCTTAAAAGATTAACATCTTTATGAGGTGAGATCAGAAACCCATACCCCAGGTTGTTTTCTGACTCTCTCCGATCTACGCGGTTCTTGTGTACTCGAAGATTAATGGAATAGTTCATCATTGATGAACTATTTATGTTCCATTAGGAATAGGTGCCTTGAATAGTATTACTCTTATTTTCATCGAGTTTTACTATCCTCCCACTTACCACTGCATGTCTGTATTCCTCTCAGGAAAACTGCATGGTGAGCAACAATCTAATTGTTCTCTGGTGAGATGTATAAATACAATACTTATGGTTTCCTTTAGGATAACCAATTTGGCACTTATCCAATTTGGGTCCTTAGTTTGGTATCATCCAAACATATGCCTAGCATCCCAAATGGTCAGGAATGAGAAACCCGGTTTCTTTCCCGTTCATATCTAATATGTAATCTGTCAAACAGATTATTATGGAACCTTTATTCTAAATAAGTTATTGCACTGTTAAAACTTATCCGTTGAAGGAAATGGTAGCTCAGAGCGACTCATGATTAGCCTTATCATGTCTGACATGATTCGGTTAATCCGTTCGGACACACCGTCACTTTGACGTGTTCCGGGAGGAGTCCTCATTTGAAAGAATACTATACTCTTTCAAGTATATAAGAAACTTATTGCTTAAGTATTTTCCATTACGGTCTTACCGTGACGGTATAATACTATAGCCGATCTGTTTGTCTATTTCGTGTCGAAACTCTAAAAGTTTCCGATTTGTGTTCTTCAAAAGAAACACATAACCATAACGTGATGCCACATCCGTTAAGGTCACGAAATATTCATGTTCACATCTAGCCTAGCTAGATATGGGCCCACTAACTTCACCATGAATAGGGCTAACAAATCGGTGGCATTTACACTTTTACCAAGTAACAGTGTTTTAGGTACTTTACGTAACAAACTAGATTCGTAGACTTTATTTGAATAGTCAAATCAGTCCTGGTACCCACTCTTCAAAAGTGTGGATATACGAGTCTTGTATAATCGTGTCACAGACAACAATGCCACAAATAAGTCTCTATTTGATCAAATCAATTTGAGCTATTTATTTGTCATTTTATATGTTTTGAGATTTTTTATTATATTCAAAATATAAATTCTGTTATTCACATCTAATGTGTTTATCTCAGTATCATCTTTATATAATGAAACACTGAGTGTTCTAGAATATAAAGGTTTATCCACAATGGATTAAGTACTAATATAGAGATAATGTCTCTAGTCAACTAGTTACATTATAACAGTTCCTAATTTAAGTACACACCCGAAGGGTAGTTCCTAAACTTAGGTATCTACGGTCGAAACAGCGACTTTCGTCCCGTTTCCGATTCGCAGAGGAATCTCAGCTTGAAGTCAGTATCATGCTCAAAGTAGATTCTGAACATCAATACATATATTTTATGTACCACACTAAGTATTTAAAATCTAATTTCAATACTAGCTGTGAACATAACTAAGACAAACATTTTCAAAGTAAGAGCCTTGCCCTTTCTTTAATTCCTTCGTGTCTGCCATATCCAAATGGTAGTCACTTTGGTATATGTCAATTATCCTTTTCAATATTTTAGGAACCTTAGGCCAAGCCTTGGGTTTTTAGAATATCGAAACGATGTGCACCTCGTGCTGTTGGATAATATGACCCATAGCGTCACTATTTGCACAGATCATTGTGTTGCTGTAGCAAATTAACTATGTAACAAGGAAATTGCACTCTCGTCATTTGTGATTAGATCACCATAGATATATAAATGAAGAGAGGTCCCTATGATTAGTTCCTGGATTGAGATGATATGAGACAGTATCAGTCTGCGAAGGATTAATCATTAAATATCCCTAGCCGTAGTATTATCGAGACTGGACATCGATAATGCGGAATAGGCTAGTATTGCACTTTTGCGCGTTGTGAGGGCACAACGGCATAGTTCTCATATATATAAGTATTGGATACTTGTACAAGTGCGATAGGAGGTCGTGTTTCACCGATGGTACGGGAAACAGCTTCGCTCTGGATAGACTCTTCGGAATCCCATTGGTATTATGACTAGGTGTCTATGGGAGGCCGAAATCAAGGTAGGTGTGTATAGTCTTAACCTGAGACTTGCATCGCTAATACTTACGACAATCGGTAAACTTTGGTTTTGGTGGTTGGGGGATCTTAACTGGTTCTGTGTTCACCTCTTCTGGGTTTATCAGGATCGTAGTGTATTGGATGTGATGTCGAGACGGAAGTATCACTCCAGTCATAGTGGAGATGATGTCACGCAGGATACGGTATTAGTGCTCTTAAGTGATGCGCATCCAATCGTGATATTATGACCAGGTCATGAATATCCGATTATAGAGACTAGTTACCAGACATCCGATATGTGTTTCGGACGGGGCAGACACTTATCCAGCCCCAGCCCTAGCACGTGACTATCCGATACTGGGCCGATATGCACAATACATTAGTATACTACGCTTGATATAGATCTTAAATATTCTTAAAAGGATATGTCCGGAGAATTGGGATGACTTGGTGCTTTGCTAGGAGTTGACCTTGTCTCGTAAATCGGTAGAACGTAGTACTTGGTACGTACGTGATTCGGATACTCCGACGACCGTATTTACTGCCAACTTATCCGGAGATCTCATGGGTCGCTTCCCGATAATCCACCGATGACGCACAACTTGCACTCTTGAATAATCTGGGATTATATAGATGAGAGAGAAAATTAATCTAGGATTAATTACGGAGATATTTTATCTAGGATAAAATATCGTCTAGAGAGAGATAACGATTAATTTGGAATTAATCGGTAAATTAATATATTCGATATATTAAACGAAATTAGATTTCGACGCGGAATTAAAATTAGATTTTAATTCGGGCAAACGAGTTAATTTAGAATTAATTTGTTAGCGACGTAAATAATAATTTCGCTAGGCGCAATTATTTATTTAAATTCGATTTAATTAACGTCGCGACGTAAGTTCGGTATTTCGGAAATATCGAACCCGAACGCGTGAGTGCACGTGGGCCCACTTTCATTTGGAAATGTGTGGGGCCCACATGACACATGTCATATTATGCATTATTTAATTCTAATGCATTGCATGGAGATTGTGTACAATGCACTCAATGGTTTTGCATGGAAATTGAGTGTTTAACACTCTAAGCCATTGCATGATTTGTGTCATAAGTTTATTATTAATTTAATAAATATTATGGCATAAATATAAATTGATTTTTTGTAACAAAATTCATTCAACTCTCTCATCTCTCTCACGCCAAAACAGTGGCTGTTCTTCACTGGTTTTGAACCAGTTTGGGCGTGAACAATAGGGAAGCAAGAGTGGATTTTCATGGTGAAAATTCAAGTGCTAGCACACTTACAAGTCTTGCGAAGGTGGTAGGGAGGTTCGACCATGAGCCGGGATCCATCCAACGAAGCTAGGAGCTGCGTTTCTCATCTCAAAATTCTGTTTTTGGAGGCAGTGGACTGCATGCAGTAAGCTTACATGGCAGTGCGTTTTTTGGGTTCATTTGTCTTCAAATCGACTCTACCAACCAATGTAAGTATTCCGCTATCTTCGTTGGTGTATTCACGCATTATTTCATGTCTTGTTTGATCATGGGACCTTAGAAAAACTCAACACGTGCTACATGCCCAATTGCAAACTTTGACTTTATCTCCTCTAGAATAGTCAATTAATTCTCCAAGAATTATAAATTGCAATTTTAATACTTCTTAAATTTAAAATTATATTTATGACAAGTATATTAAATTAAGCATTAAAGTCATCATCACATAAATCTTCCAAAGATTTTATGCTCTACTTATTTTGCTTAATTTTGGGCTTAAGGTATAATAAGTTATTTTATCAAATAAAGTAACCTATTATTTATTCCCAATTTGAAAATTAAATCATTTAAAATATTTTAATCCCAGATTATATTTTAAATATCCAACTTTTCAATTTTATCTTGATTACAATAGTCCAACTATTTAATCAATGATTAGTGGTACTATATATATTATAATGATTATAATAGTCCAACTATATAATCAAATATAATCCAAATTAATTAACCTCAATTACATTGATTACTATAATCCAATTATAAAATCAACTGTAAACTGAAATTAATTAATTCAAATATATTGATTAATATAATCCAATTATATATAATCAAGTATAATACAGTCCAACTGTTTATTAAAATAACAATTTAAATATTAGTCTGACTAACATTTAATCTAATGACGAAATAATTTAAATGAGCGCGTATGGCGAGTAATTGAACGAATATTGCAAATTCAATTCTTGCCTCCCACTATTTTTCGGCGAGCCTCCAACCCTCTGTCGAGTACTCGGGAAACCGTGTTTCCTAGTGGGCTAGGATCCCGTTAAATATCACACAATCTTGACTTTGGCCAACAAATTGTATGATAATTAACTAGGTAGATCTCTAAGATCAATTGGATCCAATCCAATTCCTAGATCCAGTAGGTGGACATCCAAGTCCCAACCATATATCTCATATATGCCTATACATCGAATATATACCCTAACCTTTTTCCTCTGAATCAACTAGGCCTTGGCTTTGGCACAACAAACCTAGTGATCCCAGTCAAGCGCGGACCCATTGACATGGAAGCTTCGTAATTAATGTCAATGGACAAGAAGTGGTCTTGACTTTGGCCAACAAACCACAACTTGGACACGACACCGATATGGAACAAAGCCTCGTGATTAAAACACATCTTCGACGGACAAGGGCTTGACTTTGGCCAACAACCCCTGCCAATCTCGGATCTTGAGTAAGAATCACTCAATGGAAGGAAAATAAACGCTTGATATTTAACGAGGGTTTTTTCGCGTGCAAATTGGCTACCAATTTATTATCTTTGTTAAGGTCTCATCATCATACCCCTTAAACATGCATTCTAACATATCCAACATAATTTGATCAAAATCAATCCCAATTTCATGCTTCAAGTGTCTCGGCCAAAGAGGGAAATTATGCCCAAATCAAATTCAATCCAATTGAACCCAATCAAACATAAATTCAACATCCCCTAATGATTTGCAAGTCATCCAATGAACAAAAAATCAAAAATCCAAGACAATATTAGGGTTCATATTTTCGGCCATCACAAGCAAATTGGGGAAAATTGTTCCAAACACTTTTTCATCAAATTGATCTAATCAATCATCAATAAACAACATTTAAGCATTCTAAATCATCCAATTTCATTAAACATGCTCAAAATCAAGTTTACCCAAATTTGTCATGCCCAAAATTTGGGAAAAATGGATCCAACCAAATTTCATGAAATTGATTATGCACAACATCAATTCAACCTCATTCAAACATACTATACTAAACAATTTAATCATTTGATGCTCAAATTGAGTTTACCCAAATTAAAGTTTTGGCCAACAATAAGCAAATTGGGGAAAATCAATCCAATTAATTTTTCTTCAAATTGATTACATATAACTCTAAGTTATTCATATACAAACATTCTTAAACAAACAATTTGTCAAAATCATGCTTAAATCAAAAAGCCCCAAATTTTGCTCAAGAACCCTAAAAACGTTTTATGCACAAATGGCTCAAGATACCATTGTTGAGTTTCAATCAAGTCCCAAGGATCATAAATCATGCAAAAACGAGTTGAATACATATCATATGAGGTGCGGAAAAGACTCACAATGATCGGTTGGATGCTCTGAAGATGAACCACGAACGCACTGCCTTCTCATCTTCTGTCATGCTCACGGTAAACCCACTGGTTTGGGCTTCAAGATTCGGTCATGGTGGGTTTGTGGACTCAATCTTCATCTTCGAGCTCCAAGCTTCAATAATGGATTCCAAGCTCATGAAATCACTTCCCTATCACCTTGATATGTCTCCATGAGTGTGCTAGCACTTTTATCTTGCAACAAGATTACTTCTTTTCTCCCTTTACTGCATTCGGTCTTGAACCATAAAAAAAAAAAAAAAGGAAGGCAGCAGCCCCTTGGGCGTGAGGAAGAAGAGAGGAAAGAGAGGAGGGAAAGGTTTCCAAAACCTAAAACCGTAAAAAGAGAGAGAAATGAATTAGAAAATAAAAAATTGTAAAAGGTTTATATAATTTCCAAAAATATTTAATAAACCATTTAATTTTTCTATTTCAAAAAGCAAAGCATTAAATGCTTGTCTATCACCTCAAATCAATTCACATCAATCACTCAAATGTCACATCACTCAAAGTGACATGTGATTTGACGCTTGATGTGACTTGCGATTTTGACGCTTGATTTGACTTGCGTGCCGCACTCGAATTCGAAATGCGAATGCGCTCGCAAACAATTCCGGGCTTGGGTTCATTAATTCCAAATTAACGAATTTTCGTCGCGTCGTAATTAAATGATTACGCCTAGCGAATTCACTATTCACGTCGCTAACGAATTAATTCTAAATTAATTCGTTCGCCCGAATTAAAATCTAATTTCAATTTCGCGTCGAAATCTAATTTCGTTATAATATATCGAATATATTAATTTATCGATTAATTCCAAATTAATCGTTCTCTCTCTTTAACGATATTTTATCCGAGATAAAATATCTCCGTAATTAATCCCAGATTAATTTTCTCTCTCATTATATTAATCCCAGATTAATAAAAGTGCGAGTCATATGTCATCGGTGAATCTTCAGGAACCGACCCATGAGATCTCCGGATATGTTGGCAGTAAATACGGTCATCGGACTATCCGAACACGTAAGTACCTCGTACTACGTTTATACCGATTTACAAGACAAGGTTGGCTTCTAGCAAAGCGCCATGCCTACCTAATTCTCCAGAAATATTCTTACAGGAATATATAGATCTGTATCAAGCGTAGTATACCAAGTATTGTGTATATCGGCCCAGTATCAGATAGTCACGTGCTAGGGCTGGGGCTGGATAAGTGTCTGCCCCGTCCGAAGCACAAGTCGGATGTCTGGTAACTAGTCTCTATAATCGGATATGCATGACCTAGTCATAACATCCCGATGGTTGCGCAACACTTAAGAGCACTAATACCGTATCCTGCGTGACATCATCTCCACTATGACTGAAGTGATACTTCCGTCTTGACATCACACCCAATACACTACGACTCTCTGATAAACCCAGAAGTGGTGTACGCAGAACCGGTTAAAGCCCTGTACCACCAGGACCAAAGTCTATCGATTATCGTAAGTATTAGCGATGCAAGTCTCAGGTTAAGACTATACACACCTACCTTGATTTCGGCCTCCTATAGACACATAGTCATAATACCAATGGGATTCCGAAGGGTCTATCCAGAGCGAAGCTGTTTCCCGTACCATCGGTGTGAAACACAACCTCCTATCGCACTTGCATAAGTATCCAATACTTATATATATGAGAACTATGTCGTTGTGCCCTCACAACGCGCACAAGTGCAATACTAGCATATTCCGCATTATCGATGTCCTATCTCGATAATACTCCGGCTAGGGATATTTAATGATTAATCCTTTGTGGACTGATACTGTCTCATATCATTCTCAATCCAGGAACTAATCATAGGGACCTCTCTTCATTTATATATCTATGGTGATCTAATCACATATGATGAGAGTGCAATTTCCTTGTTACATAGTTAATTTGTACAACAACACCATGATCTGTACAAATAGTGACGTTATGGGTTATATTATCCAACATACACAACCACTGAAAATGAGTTACTTAAAATTGTATTCGTTTTTGATAAATTCCACTCTTATCTGCTGGGTCCTAAAGTGGTGGTCTACACAGATCATTCAACAATCTAATACCTAATTGTGAAGAAATATGCCAAACCAAGATCGATCCGTTGGATATTTCCACTGCAAGAATTCGACGTGGAGAGAGGAAATGGACAAAAAACTATGTGGCATATCACTTATCGAGGCTTAAAAATAGACAAACAGCTGGCAAAGAACTGATAATCAAAGAAACTTTTCCAGATGAACAGTTATTTTCAATGAAACAGAACGATGTCCCTTGGTATGCTGACTATGTCAACTACATAGTATTGGGAAAATGGCCGTTGGAATTGAGAACTCAGCAACGAAAGAAGTTCTTCAAGGAAGTCAAACACTATATCTAGGATGAGTCGTACCTGTTCAAACGATATGCTGATCAATTATTGAACCATTGTGTTCCACAGGAGGAGGTCAACAGTGTCTTGCAACATTGTCATTCATCACCATATGGCGGACACTTCAGCAGGAATAAAACTGCAGCCAAACTCCTACAATCAAGTTTGTTCTAGCCCACTCTTTTTAAAGATGCTTATCTATTTGCTCTTCAATGTGACAGGTGCCAGAGAACGGGAAATTTTTCAAGGAGAAATTATTTTTACTTGTAAAATAAGCCCAAAACAAATCAAAATGCTCATAAAACTCGAGATAACCCACAAAACATCAAGCTAGAGGGTCGGGAAAATATAAGCATATGTTGGGATATATGCCCCGGAGCTTTATGTAATCTAAACATAATTATATTTTATGAAATAAAATGATGCATTATTCAATTACCAAAGTGTTTGTTTAATATCGCATATTGTAAAATATCTTATTTACCCTAGATTACTCATGTACCTCCAGACTTAGTGTATGAGTGTCATACACAAGAGGATTTAAGTATGAAGTCAGTAATCTAAAATAGTCCATCGAGAGCAAACAAATAGGGCACTTGATAAGTGGTAAATGTATCACTATTTCTCACTTATTTGACCTAATATTTTGTATAATTTCTTGAGCTTTGTGAATATTTTGATGTGTTTTGTGTTATTTTATAGATAAATAAATTTTCAGGACTCTTTGGAATCAATTTGGGGCCAAAACAGTCAAAACTGACAAAAATGGCAAAACTATCATTTGGCACGTCGGGACCGCTAATGTGTGCCGGAGTCTGCTAATGTACACCGGGACACGTGGACCAATCAGAGAAGTTTTCTAAAATGCGTCGTGCTAACGTGTGTCGTGCTAACGTGTGCCAATCATGCTAACGTGCGCCGGATACGTGTCATCATCACATGCTGCCGATAATCAATATCGCTACATCATCGCCACATCAGCTAAATCATTCAGTTGCCGACACTGTCAGGACACGTGTCAGCCGATTCGGGTTTTGCGTTGTAATTCACGGCGCGTCGAGATGCGCAAGCCATTTTATGCCTATAAATAAAAGGCCGAATTTTCCATTTGAATTCAATATTTTTTCCTATGTAATTCCTTAAGAATACTAAGAAGATTGTATCTTGTTTGTTTATTTACAACTTTTTGTAATTAATTTTCGCATTTGCACTTTGTTTTCTTTACATTTCAGTCTTTACTTTCTGCAATTTACTTTTACGCAATAGAACTTTCCTTCTTTACTTTTCAGTCTTTACTTTTCAGTAATGAGGAGGTAACTCCCCCCTGCTGGGGTAAAAGGTAAAGCTTTTATTACTAATATTTAGATTAATCTCCCTTAATTATAATATATAAACTATTTAAAACCTGACTTAATGAGGATACCGCTTTATTGGTCTGTTGGTAATTATTGAAATTGATTTTAAACTTGACTAAACTGGATATCGCCTGAATGGTCGGTTGGTAATTAATTATTAATTTGATTTAATCAGGATACTGCCTATATGGCTTGTTGGTAATTATCACGTAAAATTTATATATTATGATACGGGAGATATCTAAAATAGTAGTGATAAAAGTGGATCCTTTTACTCTAGCATTTTCTTTTATTGTATTTTTACATTTTTAATTTCCAGCATTTACTTTTCCGCTTTTACTTAACGTCATTTACTTTTCAGCATTTACTTTATGTCTTTTATTTTATTTAAGCTTTTACTAGCCTTATATATGTGTCATAGCTAAACCCATTATCTGGGATTGTGATGAATTCCAATATCACCGGTTTATAATGGGTTATTTTATAGTTTAGGTAATATAAAGGTTTACTTATTAAGTCTTAAGCTTAATGCTTCTTGTTAACTGGCCACTAATAAGATTGTTCGGGTAAACTTAAAATAAACTTGACAAATGAATTTTAGGTTTCAACCTTAGACTTAATAGCCCATGATCTTCCTTGATGATAGATAACTCTTTAATAGATTTCCTTACATGATAGTCATATACCTTTCGGGCGGGGGTAGCCATAATTGGAACTTAAACTTAATGAATTCAGGTAACTTGGTTGACATGGACATATGATTAATTTGGCTACACTGGGTATTTGCATCTGACCATCGACAGAGGCTTTTACAGAATGTCGTGTTCCAGGTTAGTAAATTAATATATTACACAAACATAAAATAACCACTTCATCTTTAAGAAGATATTGGAATGATTCACAACCTTGGATAGTTTATTAATATTGAATTTTCCTCAATCTACTTTCGCGGTATTTCTCTAACTTGTTTTAATTTTAAAGTCACCACCCAATCAAACAATCAATCCATTAGATACTCATAAACATTTGGCTTCATAAATTAATAGCTTATGTTTTAAGTCCTCGTGGGATCGATACTTTTTATACTACTTGAACGATACATGTGCTTGCGTTATAGGCGTGTGATTTCACCGGTCAAGTTTTTGGCACCGTTGCTGGGGACTTATTTATCTTTCACTATTAGTTTTGAGGTTAGATACCTTTATTTGTGTCTAATTTTCTTTTTACTTATTATTATTGTTTTCTTGTGTTTCAGGTTCTCAGACACTATATGAGATGAACCTGAAGCTTTGAAATCCATCCGCTTGACCCAGAGATTGAAAGAACCATCAGACAGTTGTGAAGGGAAATGCTAGAAGGCAAAGAAGCACTTATCAACATGGAACCTAGACCTTTAGAAGTTGCACCACCAATTCCCATTCGAGACATAACCATTTGGGTGGTTGAGGGCTTCATTTCCTGTATAGTACTTCCTCCCTTACTAGCAAATGCGTGTGACATCAAAACATGCATTCAGATGAAACAATAATCAGTTCAGTTTATGGGGAATGCAACCGAACATCATAATTCCCACATCAGTAACTTCTTGGAAGTTTGCGGCACTTTAAATTACAACCGAGCGGCTGAAGAAGCAATGAGACTGTGTGTTTTTCCATACTCATTGAAAGACAGAGCTAAGGCATGGCTACATTCATTACCAGCAGGTTTGATCACAACTTGGAACACTCTAGCAATTAAATTCCTTGCAAAGTACTTTCCACCAGTCAGAACTGTAAAGATGAGGAATGATATCACATCCCTTTGTGCAACAAGATTCATAATCTCTTTATGAAGCTTGGGAAAGGTACAAGGATTTGCATAGAAAATGTCCTCACCATGAGATTGCAAAGTGGCTACATGTCCAAACATTCTATAATGGATTTTCTGGTATAATGAGAACCACAATTGATGCTGCTGCTGGAGGAGCTTTGATGGCAAAAGGATAAGATCAAGCCCGAGACCTAATTGAAGAAATGACCAACAACAATTCATTGTGGCCAACAGAAAGAAGGATAATCCAAAGAATTGCTGGAATTTATGAAGTTGGAGCCAACACAGCAGTGAATGCCAAGCTGGATCAGATATGCAAATTCATGGAAACTCTTAGCACGTAAGGTAATATTGGACCCACAATTTCACCATATGGAGGAGTATCAGAGCCAAACCAATAAGAAGAGACAGTGAATTATGTCAACAATTTCAACAGACAGGGGAACAATCCATATTCCAACACCTACAACACAAGGTGGAGGAATCATCCCAATTTCACATGGAGCAATAATTTAGGGTAAAAGAACTATCCACCATCCGGATTCCAACAACAAAACAAAGGCCATGAGCATGAAAAAGAACCAGGAATAGTAGAAGTGCTAGCTCAGTTAAAAAAAATGATGCTATATTTCAGAGCCAATCAGCTTCTATTAAAGCACTGGAGAATCAAATTGGACAACTGGCCAATGCTCAGAGTTACAGACCACCAGGTAACCTTCCTAGCAACATAGAACCAAATCCAAGGAACATAGGGAAAGAGCAATGTCAATCCATTACTTTAAAAAGCGGTATTGAAAGAAACAAAGCTGTTGGAATCAAGGCATCCATTGAAGAAGTTCCAAAAGATGCAGTTCCACATATGGAGGAGAAAGAAGCAAAGGAAAAAAGATAAAGAAAAAATCACTCTACCTCCACCTTTCCACAGCGTCTCCAAAAAAAAACAAACTAGACAAGCAGTTTGCTCGATTCCTGGAGCTATTCAAAAAGCTGCATATCAACATTCCATTTGCAGAAGCATTGGAAGAAATGTCGAGCTATGTCAAATTCATGAAAGACATTCTTTCACGAAAACAGAGATTGGGAGATTACTAGACAGTAGCATTGACAGAAGAATACAGCGCCATCATTCAGAGGAAACTTCCCCCAAAGTCGAAAGATCCTGGCAATTTCACTGTCCCATGCCCCATTAGAGAACATTATATCGGTAAAGCTTTATGTGATTTTGGTGCGAGTGTTAATTTGATGTCTTTTTCGATTTACAGGAAACTGTAAATTGGAGAAGCAATGCCCACCTCAGTCTCTTTGCAACTTGCTGATCGAACGCTCGTATTTCCGAGAGGAGTAGTTGAAGATGTGCTGGTAAAAGTCGACAAACTCATTCTCCCAACAGATTTCATTATCCTTGACATGGAAGAAGACAAAGATGTACCTATCATCTTGGGAAGACCATTCTTAGCTACAGGTCGAACTGTTATTGGTGTGAAAAAATGAGAACTAACCATGAAAGTGCAGGACCAAGAAGCTACCTTCAATGTTTTCAAAGCCATGAAATTCCCGAGTGATGAAAATGAGGAGTAATGTTTCAGAATTGATGTTTTTGATGGTATCATCTAGAATACTGATACAATTCCCATGGATAAACTTGAAGCTTGCATCACCAACATGACCGACAGCGAGCTTGATGCTGAAATTCTGGAATGTATCAACTATCTTAACAAACCATTTCGCTTCAAATCGACACCACATATGGAAAGTCTGGAACTACCGAAGAAAGATCGAATCAAGCCCTCAATTAAAGAACCACCGCAGTTGGAGCTGAAGTTACTGCCGAGCCATCTCAGGTATGCATTCTTAGGAAATTCTTCTGAATTACCTGTAATTATTTCTTCTTGGCTAACATTGGAGCAGGAAGAAAAGTTACTGAGAGTGTTACGAGAACACTAGAAAGCCATTGGTTGGACTATAATAGACATTCGAGGCATTAGTCCATCATTTTCCATGCACAAGATTCTAATGAATGATGAGTACAAACCCACAGTAGAGCATCAATGGAGACTAAATCCAATCATGAATGAGGTCGTGAAGAAGGAAATCATCAAATGATTGGATACCGGCATCATCTACCCCATCTCTAACAGTAATTGGGTGAGTCATATGCAGTGTGTACCAAAGAAAATAGGAATTATTGTAGTCACAAATGAAAAGAACGAGCTAATTCCAACAAGAACAGTGACTGGATGGAGAATATGCATGGACTACCAGAAGCTAAACAAAGCAACAAGAAAATATCATATTCCGCTAAAATTCATTGACCAGATGCTAGACAAATTGGCGGGACATGAATTCTATTACTTTCTGAACGGATACTCAGGGTACAATCAGATTTCTATCGCCCTAGAAGATCAGGAGAAAACCAATTTTACATGTCTGTATGGTACTTTTACTTTCCGCAGGATGCCATTTGGACTATGTAATGCTCGTGCCACACTTCAACGTTGCATGATGGCCATCTTCTCAGACATGCTGGAAAAAAGTATGGAGGTTTTCATGGATGATTTCTCTGTGTTTGGAGACTCTTTCGACCACTCTTTGTAAAATCTGGAACAAGTGTTACAAAGGTGCGAAGATACAAACCTGGTGCTCAACTAGGAGAAATGCCACTTCATGGTACATAAAGGAATTTCCTTGGACATTGATCTCATAAAAGGAAATCGAGGTAGACAAAGCAAGATCGAGTCAATTGAAAAACTACCTCAACCAACATCTTTCAAAGGGATTCGAAGTTTTCTCAGACATGTTGGCTTTTACAAAAGATTTATCAAAGACTTTTCAAAGATTGCTAAACTTTTATGCAATCTTCTGGAGAAAGATGTGTCTTTCAACTTCACCAAAGAATGACACGAAGCTTTTGAAATTTTAAAACAGAAGCTGGTTTCTGCTCCCATCATTATAGCACCAGACTGGACCCTTCCATTTGAGGTGATGTCCGATGCTAGTGATTTTACTGTAGGTGTAGTTTTGGGACAACACAAAGCAAAGATTTTCCATACTATTTACTACTCCAGCAGAACTCTGAATGAAGCTCAACTCAACTACACAACCACTGAAAATGAGTTACTTACAATTGTATTCGCTTTTGATAAATTCCACTCTTATCTGTTTGTCCTAAAGTGGTGGTCTACACAGATCATTCAACAATCTAATACCTAATTGTGAAGAAATATGCCAAACCAAGATCGATCCGTTGGATACTTCCACTGCAAGAATTCGACGTGGAGACAGGAAAGGGACAAAAAACTATGTGGCATATCACTTATCGAGGCATGAAAATAGACAAACAGCTGGCAAAGAACTGACAATCAAAGAAACTTTTCCAGATGAACAGTTATTTTCAATGAAACAGAACGATGTCCCTTGGTATGCTGACTATGTCAACAACATAGTATTGGGAAAATGGCCGTTGGAATTGACAACTCAGCAACGAAAGAAGTTCTTCAAGGAAGTCAAACACTATATCTAGGATGAGTCGTACATGTTCAAACGATGTGCTGATCAATTATTGAGACGTTGTGTTCCACAGGAGGAGGTCAACAATGTCTTGGAACATTGTCATTCATCACCATATGGCGGACACTTCACCAGGAATAAAACTGCAGCCAAACTCCTACAATCAAGTTTGTTCTGGCCCACTCTTTTTAAAGATGCTTATCTATTTGCTCTTCAATGTGACAGGTGCCAGAGAATGGGAAATATTTCAAGGAGAAATGAAGGACCTCTGTAAAACATTCTGGAAGTGGAGATATTTGATGTTTGGGGTATTGATTTAATGGGACCCTTTGTTCCATCTTTCGAAAACATGTACATATTGGTTACAGTAGACTATGTCTCCAAGTGGGTTGAAGCAAGTGCACTGCCATCCAATGATTCAAAAGTGGTGATTAAATTCCTTAAAAAGAGTATTTTCACTTGCTTCGGAACACCTCAGCCAATTATCAGTGATGGTGGCACACATATCTGCAACAAATACTTCGATGTACTCCTATCCAAATACGGAGTTACTCATAAAGTTGCCACAGCTTACCATCCATAGTCAAATGGACAGGTTGAAGTTTCAAACAGGGAGATCTAAAGAATCTTGGAGTGAACCGTTGGATCAACAAAGAGGGACTGGTCTACAAAACCGGATGACGCGTTATGGGCCTACCGGACAACTTACAAGACACCCATTGGTATGTCCCCATATCGAATGATGTTTGGGAAAGCGTGTCATCTGCCATTGGAGCTTGAACACAAGTCGTATTGGGCACTGAAGAAGTTACATCTTGATCTACAAGCAGCAGGGGAGAAACGACTCCACCAACTCAACGAATTAGAGGAATTTCGCCTACAGGCTTATGAGAATGCCAATTGTACAAAGAAAAGACCAATAAATGGCATGATTGAAAAATAGTGCACAGCTAACTGGAACCAAGGCAGCAGGTGTTGTTATACAATTAAAGGTTGAAAATTTTCCCTGGAAAGTTGAAATCAAGGTAGCCAGGTTCATTTGTGATCACTCAAGTTTTACCATATGGAGCTGTTGAGTTACTTGATCCCAACACCAACGAAACATTCAAGGTTAATAGTCAGCGTGTCAAACAATACTGGGGAGATTCATTTAAGTGACAAAATGAAAGTGTCACACTTTCAAATCCAGCCTAACATTCGGGCAGTCATGTCTAGCTGACGACTTTAAACTTAGCGCTAGCTGTGAGGAAACCCATGCAATTTTTATATATATTGTGATTTGGTGAGTTTTATTTTTGTGTGTTTACGTTTTGCAGATAAAGTCACATTTCAGGATGGAAGATGCTCTCGCAAATCTTCACAAGCAATTTCATTCTCTCCTTCAAAACATTCTGATGAAAGTTTACAAAGCTCACTTAGAACGGATGAGACTACTGATGATCAAAGGTATTCCTAATGACATTCGTTGGATTATTGAAGTAAGGGTCTGATTGGCAGGTGAGTCTTCTGACTCTTTTGTTTCACATCTGTCTGGTTTAGGAAGAATGACATATGCTAAAAAGAGAAGAGCTAAAAAGATGGGTGTTTGCCATAAATTTGCTCGCATGACATGTAATACTCGCTATCGTTCTTTAGGAATGGTGTTAACCGTGAAGATAAGATTAAATTCATTAGGGATGGCTTGAGTAATGAGTCTTTAGATGACATATCTAAGACTCTTGAGATGCATCCCAGTGGATATGTGCATCATGCAATTCACATGTTATACACATAATTCCGAAAAGAAAGACAACAATTTAGTCTTGGGAATCTGACTTTAAAAGACCATGTTTGCCAATTTATAATAAAATTGGATGTGAAGCTTGTCCCTGACACATAGACGTCATTCAAGCCGTTACTTCCTGTAAATATTATTTTCTATTTGTCTTTTCCTAATAATTGTGATTTTTTTTGTCATTTTCTTTTATTTTCTCCAACAGGATCCAGACTTTTTGACTTTTCAATCTATTTTTCTTTTAGCTAATAATTGTCATTTCGCAGGTACTAGTGCTATTATTACTCACCATTTTTCAGGTATTATAAATTCAACTCATCATTGCACTCTTGAAGGCATCAAGATTTGAGAGAGAAATACAAAAATGGAAGATACTTCAAGAAGACGAGTTGTAAACATCTGTGTGTTTTACGGTACCAGTGTTGGTTCTAAGCCAGAATACATTGGAGTAGCACTGGAATTAGGTAGAGTCATAGTTGAGAGGAATATACACTTAGTATATGGCGGTGGTAATCTTGGACTAATGGGGATCGTTTCAAGAGCTGTACAGGAAGGAGGCAGTCAAGTCTTGGGAATCATCCCAAAACCTTTGGCGGAGGCGAATCTGATTGGACCATCAAACGGAGAAGAACTTATCGTGCCAGGTATGTCTGAACGGCTGGTTGAAATGATTAATTTTGCTGACATTTTTATTGCTTTACCAGGTGGCTTGGGTAGGATGAAGGAAATTTTTATAGTGCTATCTTAGGCGAACTTGAACATACACTAGAAACCGCTTGGACTGTTTAATGCTGATGGATTTTATGATTTTCTTTGTGTGTTTTTTGATGATACCCGAAGAAATAAATTCGTTTCAAAACCTGTAAAAGAACTCATCTTTACTACTAGAACGGCCCCAGATTTAATTGACCATTAACCTTTTAACCACAAATTTACCCTATCTTTTCCAAGATCAATTGGTCTGATAATGATCGTGGTAAAAAACGTCAGATAAATCTGGATCTTAACCTTTAATTTTCTTTTAAAGATGTATAATTTCAGCTAATCAGATACTGTTTCTAAACTCTTCTTCTACTTTTTAAGACATTGGGGACAATGTCTTATTTAGGTTTGGGGGAGGGGAATAGTTGACTAGTATCTTGTTTTTATGTTATTTTAATTTTTAGTCAAAAATTTTTGAAAAATTCAAAAAAATTAAAAACTTTTTACAAAAATTACAAAAATATTTTGAGTTTTTGTGTTTTTAATTTGATTAATCAGATGAAATTGGTGTGAGATAGTTGTGTAAGGAATTTTCACTCCTGATACATATCTCAACCTATTTCGGAACAAGTTAACTTTTGTTTATTTCATTTTGAATTATTTAATTTGTAAATTCTCCACAATACTAACTAAAATGAATCTTCATATGCTCAGTTGATAGGTATTATCAACATGCATGGTAACATACATCCATGAGTTGTAATTGACAAGCTTGTAATATTCAGTGCTCTAGTTTAATTGGAATAAGCATCCATAAAAAACGATGGGATAAAAAAAAGTCTGTGATCCGAGTTATTAAGTCCGTAGGGGTGTCTTAACATCTAGTGCCCAAAAACCAACTGGTTTTGGAGTCACTGGCCCAAAGCTTGCTACATGGATCAAAGATGTTAGAAATATATATATATATATATATATATATATATACATATATATATATATCTGAAGTCTGAGTAATTAAGTCCGAAGGGGTGTCTTAACACCTAGTGTCCTAAAGCCAACTAGTTTGGGAGTCACTGACCCAAAGCTCGTTACATGGATGGAAGATATTGTATATAAATAAATAAATAAAATCAGAAAATTATTCCATTGCTAACAAAAGGAGTGAATTCTAATAAAACTTTAGGACAAAAATATTACTCTCTTCTCAACTACACTTGTGACTATTGTGGGTAAAAATGAGTTGATTAATATTTTGTTGGCTGTGTATATGGAGAATGGTAAAAATAATCGGAGAATTCACTTATTCGGTAATTTAGAAAAAAAGAAAACAACTATTAACTTGGATAAGAAGTTTCACATGTTTAGTCACTAACTTGTTTATTCTCTTTTCTCTTGTCTTTTTGCTTTTGTGTGCATTAGTTTTATAATGACATTTGTGGGTATCGTCGCTGTAAGCCCTCGCGAGACTACAACTCATCCACTAGGGACACCTAGGGGTTTAACGGCTTGTTGCATACGCTAAATGAAACTTTGATCTCTACGA
Source organism: Zanthoxylum bungeanum (assembly GCA_019454045.1). Classification (NCBI taxonomy): domain Eukaryota; kingdom Viridiplantae; phylum Streptophyta; class Magnoliopsida; order Sapindales; family Rutaceae; genus Zanthoxylum; species Zanthoxylum bungeanum. The sequence continues at coordinate 1,489 of SKCR01040480.1, read as the reverse complement.
AAGTGGCTTAGTTTAATGTTTACTTTAAAGATGTTTATGTTATTTTATTTTATTATTTTGCTCGAGGATTAGCAAAATGTTAGGTTTGGGGGTGTGATGAGTGGTAAATGTTTCACTATTTTCCACTTATTTGACCTAATATTTTGTATAGTTTCTTGAGCTTTGTGAATATTTTGATGTGTTTTGTGTTATTTTGTAGATAAAAAAAGTTTCAGGACTCTCTGGAATCAATTAGGGGCCAAAACAGTCAAAAACGGACAAAAATGGTAAAATTTTCATTTGGCACGTCGCGACCGCTAATGTATGCCGGAGTCTGTTAACGTGCACCGTAGTCTGCTAATGTGTGCCGGGACACGTGGACCAATCAAAGAAGTTTTACTAAAATGCGTTGTGCTAACGTGTGACATGCTAACGTGCACCGTGCTAACGTGCGTCGTTCTAACATGCGCTAATAATGCTAACGTGCACCGGACACGTGTCATCATCACATGCTGCCGAAAATCAACATCGCCATGTCATCGCCACGTTAGCATAATCATTCAGCTGCCGAAGCCGCCAGGACACGTGTCAGTTGATCCGGGTTTTGTGCCGCAATTTACGGCGGGTCGCGACGCGCAAGCCATTTTATGCCTATAAATAGAAGGCCAAATTTTCCATTTGAATTCGTTCTTTCTTCTATATAATTCCTTAAGAATACTAAGAAGATTGTATCTTGTTTGTTTATTTACAGCTTTCAGTAAATAATTTCCGCATTTGCACTTTTTTTTCTTTACTTTTTAGTCTTTACTTTCTGCAATTTAATTTTACGCAATAGTACTTTCCTTTCTTTACTTTTCAGTCTTTACTTTTCATTAATGAGGAGGTAACTCCCCCTTGCTAGGGTAACAGGTAAAACTTTTATTACTAATATTTAGATTAATCTCCATTAATTATAATATATAAACTATTTAAAACCTGACTTAGTCAGGATACCGCTTTATTGGTCGGTTGGTAATTATTGAAATTGGTTTTAAACTTGACTAAACTGGATACCGCCAGATTGGTCGGTTGGTAATTAATTATTAATTTGATTTAATCAGGATACCGCCTATATGGCTGGTTGGTAATTATCAAGCAAAGTTTATTTATTATAATAAGGGAGATATCTAAAATAGTAGTGATAAAAGTGGATCCTTTTACTCTAGCATCTTCTTTTATTGTATTTTTACATTTTTTAATTTCCAGCATTTACATTTCCACTTTTACTTTCCGTCATTTACTTTTCAGCATTTACTTTATGTCTTTTCTTTTATTTAAGCTTTTACTAGCCTTAGATATGTGTCATAGTTAAACCCATTATCTGGGGTTATGATGAATTTCAATATCACCGGTTTATAAGGGGTTATTTTATAGTTTAGGTAATATAAAGGTTTACTTATTAAGTCTAAAGTTTAATGGTTCTTGTTAACTAGCCACTAATAAGATTGATCGGGTAAACTTAAAATAAACT